>JAVXUP010004579.1:0-29454 GCA_033070095.1 Escallonia herrerae
GAAACCCAGTGCAAAATGAGACACGCGTAGGCAACGATGACAGTGATGATGAAATAGGATATCGCGTAGAAGACGGGACTGCTTTGAGCGCACAAATTGCCAGGTCAAGATGTTCGTAAGCTATAAAGCCAAGCAAGATCATTGGCTTATTACCAGCCTGGAACTGGCACACAATCACCCGTTAGTAACCCCTTCTAAGGTGAGTCAGATGCATCAACACAAGAAGATGGGTAAGGTCGCGAGGAGCCTAATTCACACAATGAGCAATGCGCGGCTAGGACCTACCGACATGATTAATGTTCTTGCTGAACAGGCTGGGGGAATTCAAAATTTAAACTTTAACACGACAGACGTTCGTAACGCGGTCCGAACCCATAGACGAGCCGCGTATGACCTCAATGATGCGCAATCGACAATGAGCCTATTGAAACGGATGCAGATGGAGGACCCGCAGTTTACCTTCGATTATAAACTTGACGACGAGCATCGAGTTAGCACAATTTTTTGGGTCGACGGTCGTTCGAGGCTAGCTTATAAGCATTTTGGGGATGTCGTGACTTTCGACACCACATACCGTACCAACAAGTACTCGATGCCGTTCGCTCCTTTCACGGGCGTCAATCATCATTATCACTCCATCCTGTTCGGGTTCGCCTTGTTAAGGGACGAGAGCGAGAGTTCTTTTGAATGGTTGTTTAGGGTGTGGCTGGAAGCAATGAACTTCAAAGCACCCAAAGTTATCATCACCGATCAAGATTTGGCAATGAAGAAGGCTATTGCTACCGTCTTCCCAGATACTCGACACAACTTGTGCACTTGGCACATAAGCAACAAATACCCTGAACGTCTGCATCACGTGTACGCAAAGTATCCAGACTTTAAACAGGATTTTGACAAGTGCGATAAGTCGTTAACGATTGAGGAATTTGAGGAGAGGTGGGAAAAGCTTGTTGGGATTACTCATTGCAAGACAACGAGTGGCTCCAGCACTTGTACGAGCTCAAAGAGCAATGGATTGGCGTTTACACGAGGAGGCATTTTTCTGCGGGCATGAAAACGACGGGCAGGAGTGAATCTATGAATGCCACGTTCGATAGTTATGTGGGTACAGCTACCAATTTGAAGAGTTTCGTCACATCCGCACAAAAAGCGGTTGCGTCGTTGTTCGTGAAAGAAAGGGCTGCAGACTTTGCAACCACGTACAAGCAAAGGAGAAGGTTGCTTGAGACCCCGCTGGAGCTGAACGGTGCCAAAGTCTATACGAAGGAGATCTTCATGCTATACCAAGTAGAGCTGCAAAAATCGGGCCGATACAGTATAAACAAGGTGGCAGAAAAGTCGTCGCGTGAGTACAAGGTTTATTCGCTCGTGAATGACCTCGTCCCTGAGAAGCTGCGCAGAATTTATACGGTGAGCCACGACACATTGACGGACTCGGTGACATGTGTTTGCAAGAAGTTTGAGTTCCATGGCATCCTGTGTAGACACATTCTGCGGTTTTTCACACAGAAGAATATCAGGACAATCCCCGATAAATACGTCCTGCCACGGTGGACGAAAGGTGCAAACAGGTTGCACGGTACCATTTCCTTTCCGGAGCACCCGTATACTGACTTTGAAGAATCAGAGACGTTGCGGTATAATCATCTGGTGACGATGTTCACCCGTTTGTCCGTAAAGGGTGCTGCTACAATGGTCGGATATAAACATCTCCTCGAGGTAGCTCAGCAGCAAGAGCCCATCGTCGACCAGTTGGAAGCAGCTTCAGTCAGCAATGCGGTTGACACCGAGCCTACGACGGGATCAGAAGATGACGAGCCGGGGGAGGGAGACGACAATGATATCCGGCCTTTGGATCCAATTATATCGCAAACGAAAGGCCGCAAGAGATCTACGCGGATGAAAAGCTCTATTGAAACGGCAACTCAACCTAAAAAGCTGAGAAGGTGTGCATTGTGCAACAAAATGACCGACCACGACAAGCGAAACCATTACAAGGCACTGGGGATAAGTCCAGGGGGTTTGCAAGACGGGGAAGAAGATGATGCCGAAGATGAGGACGAACAAGCTGCAGTGGACCTATAATTTTTTTTAAGCCATCAACTATGTTTGACATTTGTAATAATTTTTTGTAATTTTTTTCTAATAATCTTTCGACCGAATACTGTTATATATTTTTCTAATGGACCTATGAGAGCCATCAACTCTAAAAGTTTATGTCGTTTTTTTATTAGCCCCGGACGCCTTTGCAAGGTCTTAAAATTCCTACACTTTAAAAAATTTTGACCTTTTTTATGTCCGCTATACAATGTAGCGGACGTCTCTGCAGAGTCCAATTTGTTGTTCTTTTATGTCCGCTATACAATGTAGCGGACGTCTGCAGAAAAAAAACTTTTGGTCTTCTTTTTGTCCGCCACACAATGTAGCGGATGACTCTATCCTGTTATATACTAATCAAAGGCTAATCATCTTATCACTCCGTTCGTTTCTCTATCTGTCTCGAACATCTCACCCAGCCGCTACCCCATCTACAGCGACCCACATCTCCAGTGACCCACATCTTCGGCAACACTACTGTCCTCCCCCTGACGCTGCCCCGCCCCCAGTGACAGCCCCATCCTCCCTTCAACGCCGCGGTGCCTCCAGCGACATTCCCGGCGTGATGGCTTCTGATTCGTCCAGCAGCAACGAATTTGTAGGCAACATGCACCTTGCAGGCAGACACTTCTTCAAAGTCATGATGCCTGGTTTTGATACAGAACTTGTAGGCCATCCCTCTTTCTCTGTGTTACTTTTGGTGTTAAAAGTTTGATCTTTTGGTTAAAAACTTACCTATTTTTTGTATTGTGAATATGTTAGGACATACCGGTAGCCTTTCCGATTGGCTTACCACATTTATTTCTATTCAACTTTAACCAGCCGCAAGGGGTCATGGCATGTTAGAATCAAGATAAAGTGCGGCCAAGGTCAAATTTGTTTCAAAGAGGGTTGGAACGAATATGTGCAGCAGCATGACCTCCAACTCGGGGACTTTGTAGTATTTGAACACACGGGGAAGTGGAATTTTTAAGTGACGGTGTTTGATCGGAGCACTTGTGAAAAAACTTCTTTCCTCCAATGTTGAACCCTAAATTCTGTTATGAATAATTTTATGTTAATGTTAATTATTGTTCCGAATTTTAGGTTCTTAATTGTGCCGTTTGAGATTCCATCGATACTGAAATTGTTGATTGTTAATCATACGTTTTTTTTATTGTTAATCGGTATTGAGATTGTTAATTTCTTCTCTAAAACAAGTCTTCGGTCGCCAATTTATTAAAAAATAATTTTCGTCGCCCGCTACAATGTCTACAAATTCCCAACACTTGGAAGATATATATATATATATATATATATATATATATATATATATATATATATATATATATATATATATATATATATATATCACTCTTCATTTGTGACATATAAATCCCAACACTTGGTTTTTTTTTTTGTTCTCTCTACGTCCGCTATACTATGTAGCGGACGGTCCCGCAGAAAGACAACTATTCAACACTTAGTTTTTTTTTGTTCTCTCTACGTCCGCTATACTATGTAGCGGACGGTCCCGCAGAAAGACAACTATCCAACACTTAGTTTTTTTTTGTTCTCTCTACGTCCGCTATACTATGTAGCGGACGGTCCGCGGAAAGACAATTATCCAACACTTAGTTTTTTTTGTTCTCTCTACGTCCGCTATACTATGTAGCGGAGTCCCGCAGAGACAACTATCCAACACTTAGTTTTTTTTTGTTCTCTCTATGTCCGCTATACTATGTAGCGAACGGTCCAGCAGAAAGACTATCCAACACTTAGTTTTTTTTTTTTGGTTCTCTCTACGTCCGCTATACTATGTAGCGGACGGTCCCGCAGAAAGACAATTATCCAACACTTAGTTTTTTTTTTGTTCTCTCTACGTCTGCTATACTATGTAGCGGACGGTCCCGCAAAGAGACAACTCTCCAATACTTAGTTTTTTTTTTGTCTCTCTACGTCCGCTATACTATGTAGCGGACGGTCCGCAGAGAGACAACTATCCAACACTTAGTTTTTTTTTTGTTCTCTCTACGTCCGCTATACTATGTAGCGGACGGTCCGCAGAGAGACAACTATCCAACACTTAGTTTTTTGTTCTCTCTACGTCCGCTATACTATGTAGCGGACGGTCCCGCAGAGAGACACTATCCAACACTTAGTTTTTTTTTTGTTCTCTCTACGTCCACTATACTATGTAGCGGACGGTCTCGAAAATTGACAATTATCCAACACGGGTTTTTTTTTGTTCTCTCTACGTCCGCTATACTATGTAGCTGACGGTCCCGCAGATTGACAATTATCCAACACTTGATTTTTTTTGGCCCTGCAAAAAGACAAATATCCAACACTTTGTTTCCCACCATTCAAAGCAAATCACAGATCAATCAATTAGCCAAAATGCTATCTCTGACCATAAATCAAACACCTCTGACCACAAATCAAACACTCAACTGAATTCAACACAACGATATCGATCAATAAAAATCAATCTCATTCAATATATGTTTATTAAAAAAGTGAATATAATGTTACAATGTCAATTGGGACCCCCATCCCCTGTGGCTGTTTGTTGTTCATTACACGGATTTATAATAAACCTAATAGCTCTAGGCCGGCCTTTCATAATTTGCCAAGCCATCCTATACCTAAAGTCTTGTTTGCATTCTCGGCTCCAGACAGTCTTCTTGAGGCTCTCAGTCCGACAAATGTAATCCATGTACATGCAGACGAAGACGCCGCAGTCTGAGGAATTATGTTGCTTGGGCCTACACATCTTCAATCAGAAAATGAGGTCCGGCCTGCGCTGTAGCTTCTCCTGACGCCTACCATTGACCAAGGCAGCAAATAGATTCTGCGATAAACATAATAAGCATTAAACATTAAACATAGCAAACAGAATAAGATTAATCAGTTTTAGAATATGCAAGTTACAATAAGAAGTAAACATGATCTTACCATGGCATCCAACTGGCCTATGCCTCGGTACATGTCAATCACAGGCATCATATCGGTATCATCGTAGAGACTGTCGAGGACTGATATCCTCTCTACTGGTTCGTAGCAAATCAAGTACCAGTGGGCATTCCCTAAAAATGGGATTAGAAACACGTCGGTAACACTTGCGCTCACTGGACTATCCCGCCCAAGATATGCTTGTAGGTTAACGGACGGTCTCCACTTGGCCAGGCCTCTCCCCTTCCTTGAATTGCCCCAGTCATTCCACTCTTGTACTAGGATCTGATGAAAAACATCCAAGATAAAAATGCGCGGACTGATGTTTGGATGCTCCCGACCCCTTTGCCTCAGAATTTGCGCGTAGTGCGAGATGACACCGCTATCTAACTAAGCTTCCGGCGCCAGCGAGGTCAATTCTGTCCACGAGGCATTGTAATCCAAGCCCCCGGGTGATTCATGTCATAGTTCTGTCCGTCTTGGGGGGCCGCTAAAATAACAGGCTCGGATTAGCTCGCATTTATGCGGCTTTAGGGGCCTGGCTGGATGCCCTTTCTGATATTGCCCTCGGGGGTCAACCGACAAATCTTGCCCTCTGCCGGGGGGCAAGAGCAAGGGATATTGGCCTCCAATTCTTGGTTCAGCCGGCTGATATTGCTCCCCGGGGAGGTCAAACGGGGGATATTGCCCTCCGGGGGCGCCAACTGGTCCTGCCCACGGGACAATGGGCAGTGCCTCAGAGAAACCGTAGTTTCTGAAAGGCCAGTCTTGCGTGACTTGACTCTGAGATAGGGGTTGGGGTTCCGAGAACAAATTGAAGGAGGGGCTGCTGTAATCGTCCCACGATGCTTGAGCCTGTCTCATCCCCGCTACAGAGGGACCACCAACTCCCTGGCTCACCCCTGAAGCCTGTCCGGAGGGATCACCGTATCCCTGGCTGACGCTCGTATAACCGATATCTGGGCTGATGACCAAAGACTGTCCCGATGCTTGGAGCAAAAAATTCCCGCAGCCTAAAGCCAATACAGCAGCCTGTTGGCGAAGATCCTTGCCCATTGCGCTCACCAGATCCTTCCGCTCAAGCGAGGCATTAACCTACATCCAAAGAGATAAAAAATAAGTAACTTCAATCAAACATTTATATTCATCAGATTCAAGACAAGTCAGACTTGTTGGGCAACTTACGAGATTGTATGCCATACGCTCATCGATCTGACCCCTAGGCGCATACCTCTCCCCACGTTCAAAGTTTACTGGGGCTACTCTCCTCCGAGTGATGCGGTAGTACCACTCATTGTACTGTTCGATGCTGATAACGGGGTCAGGCTCCGAGACGATGGCCGCCAGTGTGTCCTGCCAAGAACTCCAAAGCTGTATTTCGGCCGCGCACAATTCGTGCGCATTGGCCTTGCCAAACCGTCTGACATCTGGTGGGTTCCTGTTAACCCTCATATCTGGGGCATCGACTGGCAAACCCTGCTCCAACTCAAAATGGCGCATTGCTCGGTCTGGCAGCTGCCACTCTGCGACCTCGAAGTGGATCAGGGGTGTGCGCTGCAACCCAGAGAGCGTGAAGACGAACGACTCTCCCACCCGTCGTGCCAAACGTATGTACGGTGCCCAACGCATTTGGCCCGGAGATAGACGGTCGAACTCCCCTCGATAGTACGTAATGTTGTGATGGGGATCGACTCTCCTCTGGTAATGGTAACCCTCCGGCTGTACTCCCAAGCACACAACCGAGGCCACACTTTATCGGTTCCATCCCTACGCGTTGGTGCACCGGGAGCAAGGTGTTCATAAGACCACACCTGAGAACATCCGCAAATTATATTTATATCGTCGATTCAACAAAAAAAACGAAGAAATAATTTATATGATATACCTGCAATAGCGAGAGACATGCACATATGGCTTTGGAGTCGGGCCTCGTTGCCTTGTGCAATGCTCGGTACAGATACGAAAGAACCGCTGCACCCCAGGCATAATCCCCAACCTCCGACAGGTTACCCAACAACGGTAAATATTTCACGCTGACCGTGTTCTTCGACGTCGTTGGGAATAAAATTGCCCCCATCACCCACAAGAGGAAGGCTTTGTGTACAACACAAGCTCACGGCCCGTATAGTTTTCCGGCAAAATCCCGTAGGTATCTACCAACCACTTCAACTTTATACCGTCAGTGCTAAATTGATCCTGGGGTATCGAAGTGAAGAAGTCCCTAGCGGTTCTCTTATTCGTTGCTTCCGACAGAGGAGCAATTACCGGCCGCCCCGTCACCGGCAACCCTAAGATGAACCCTACATCTTCTAGGGTAATTGTCATCTCTCCGAGCGGGAAGTGAAACGTATTCGTTTCACTTCTCCACCTCTCAACAAGGGCACCTATCAAGGCCCGGTCAAGCTGTTGAAAGATCTGCCCATGCGTGAAAATCCCAAACCCAATTTCACGCAGTATCTTTTTCTGGGACTTGTTCAATTTCCATGATGTGAACTCGTGAGATACTTCTACGGTGGTGAGAAGTTCTCTTTCCTACGAATTAATAAATACAATTAAGCAAAACAAACGGTATACAACGTTCGTAAGAATAAGAAAGTTGATAAATAATGTATCTTACTCCACCATCCCATATGAGCGTACTGATATGGTTGGCTTGGTCGTATAACATGGATGGATCTTCTGGTCCAGGGTTAAATTCCATTTTTTGCAACTGAAATTATGGAAAAACCTTCTCAGTTTGGATTTTGACAATCGCTCGCAAAAATACGACGCTAGCACATGCATAATACATACAATATTAACATATATGGATATATGTATAATAGATATATATACATATACGCTCGGATTTTACAAACGTTAGCACATGAACAAATACATACATATATAAATCATCATCATCGCTAGCACATGCTCAATGCATAATCAAAACCAATCATAAAACGCAATATTCATCACAACTATAGATTACAAACATGTAAATGATTGATTTTATGAACTTACGTGATCTATTAGGGTATTAAAGCTGCTTTTAAGAAGAAATTGTGCAGATCTGCTTGCCAACGCCGCTGGGAATATTTGTGAGTAGGAAGAATGGAGAAGAGTGTCGTAGTTAGGATTTTTTTGAATATATATTAGATGTCCGCTGTACTATATCGGGAAAAAATAACCGCCGTGGGCATGAAGGACTGACGGGACAGGTCCTGACATGTGTCAGCCTAGAGTCGTCTGCCATACTGTGTGGCGGACAAATTTTTCCTTACATGTATCAGGGCCTGAATGTCGTCCGCGATACAGTCTCGCGGACAGGCGTGGAGGGGCAAAAAGGTAAATTATGTTATCCGCGACATAATGTCACGGACTACTGACAGTTTTCAAAAGACACGACCCGGGCCGTCATCTTTCAGGATGGACGGCCCAGATCGCGCTAACAAATAGCGCTATCAAAGGATCAGCTCATATATATATATATATATATATATATATATATATATATATATATATATATATATATATATATATATATAGGAAAAGTGAATAAGGCTAGCCTCACACAAGTTGCGTGAGGCTAGCGATCAAAACTACGTAGTTTTGGTTCAAACAAACATAATTAATTTTTTTTATTTTTTTTTCTCCCTCTCCATTCTCCTCATGTTTCTCTCTTCCCTTCTCTCTGTCGGATGCTGGCCCTAGCCAGCCACGACCACCATCACACCTACCATCCCATAGACCACTCATCTGCCATCGCCAGCCACCGTCAAAGGCCATCCCTGCCACAAAATAGTTTCCACCACCCACATCTTCTTGCCGCTCAAATTTGGCAAAGATGGTGGAGATGGAGGTATAGGTTATCTGTCACTACTGTAATTTCCATAATTCCAATCTTCGATACTGTAATTGTTTGCCACCGCCTTCAACATCATCATGCTAAGTATTTGGTGGTGGCGGTAAAGAGTTCGATGGTGACAGTAGTGGGTTTTCTATGTTGGTGAAAGTGGTTTGATTCACTTGTGGTGGTGGTGCGTCTCTGTGATCCCGGTGGTCGTTAGTTGTGAAGGTGGGTTTCATGCGGGAAGAAGCACCTTAAATTGGGGAAGAAAGATGGTAGTCTGATGGCGTAGTGATGGCAGGCTGATACTGTAGTGGTGGTTGGTCAGGATTCAGTGGGTCACGGTGGTGGTGGGTTTCGAAAGGTCACGGTTTGTGATGATGGATCAGTGTTCAGAGGGTCATGGTGGTTGTTTGTGCTTGCATAGCAATGAGGGCAGGTGAAGCGGTTCAAAATGGTGGTGGTCCTGTCGGTGGTGACAGCGACAGAGGTGGGTAGTGGGGGTGGGCTGGTTAGCGGGGGAGAGTGAAAGAAAAAGTTAAGGAGAAGGGAGAGAAAAAGGAAAAAAGTTTAAGGAAATTTAACAAAACAACGTAGTTTTGATAGTTAGCTTAACGCAACTTACGTGAGGCGAGCCTTGTATTAGCTTTCTCGTATATATGTATATATATATATATATAATTAGATTTCCACATAACCATGACTTATCCAAATAGTCTCACACTAGCAAACCCATTCCATTCTTCGCTCACTGCCCATCACGCAGAAAACCAGAAAACGTTCGCACGCACATGCACACACCCACCAACAAAAGTACACAGAGAGTGCCCATCACACACACTACCCCTCATGGATTGCCTAACATGCACACATAGTTCTTACCAACACATGCTAGATAGACCCAAACCCATAACCACCAACCAAAACCCATGATACGTACCACTCAACACCGCCAGCTATGGATGATATCACCGTTGTCATCCCCTTACCCACCCTTACACACATCGACCGAACCCACAACCACCAACCCAAACACATTATCTATACCACACACATGCACAGTACAGATTTGGCTCTCTCGCATCTTCTCGCCGTTGAAATTGATGAAGATGAGGGGTGGAGATGGGGGTACGGTTGCGATTGCTATGGTGCTTGAGTTGTTGATTGTGGCGGTCGAAGGTTGTAGTATGTTAGGATGCTGCTGTTGGTATCAATTATGGTAAGTTGAAGTGTTGCTATTTGCGATGGTCGCTTTGTGGTGGGATGGGTAGCGCAATTGGTTGTGGTGGTGGGTTGTTTAGGCTGTTGGAATTGGGTTTTGAACCCATTGTGGAGAAGTAACTTTGACTCAATTTTCTAATTGGTTCTAAACCATATTTTGGTTAGGAACAAATTGATTCGTGATCCTCTATTGGAATAGATGATCATGGTATATTCACATGTTTAAAACAAATGGAAGGTGAATGAGAAAATTAACGTTGAAGTTGGTGGTTCAACTTGAAGGGAAGAGAGAATCCCACATAGAAGAATAAAGTCAATGTTGTCTCCTTAAGGCTTAGCCTTGAGCTAAGGGTTGGGCCCCTTAGGGGTACCCATGTTTTGTAAGGAGGGAGGACCTAAGTTAGGTCCACCACACGCACGCGCCGCCCGCCCTGCCCCGTCCCGGTCCGGTCCGTGGCCGTGGCTTGGGCCCATCAGGCTTTATTCTTTTTGGGACAAAAACATTTTAAATAAATTTTATTTATTTATTTTCTTTCCGAAAGTTGTGACCTTTCTAACTAGCAGTTTTTCTTGTGAAGAGTTGCACCCCCCAGTGAAAACTCTGTGTATAAAAACGAGTTAGTTTTCAGAAAGAATTATTTTTTTCTCGAATTATTTTCTGTATTATTCTGTCTCTGAGTTTCCTGTGTCCGGAAAGAGTTCTGTGCCATTGTTTTGGTTCGCTGGGTCTGAAGATTTGGAGTGCTCCTATTTTCAGAAGTGCTACCGTTGTATCCTGGGAGGCTTTTCATTAAGAGACCGTCAGCACCGTTGCAGGACGAATAAAGTCTTAAGGACAGTAAATCAAATTCACGCCTCGGTTCTCCATTGCTGTTTATCTGATTTTGCTGTGAGTTAATTTTAATTGTTCTTGCTAATACTATTTGTTCTGTGTAGTAAACTACATTTCAGTATTTTCGTACTTAGTTGATTTCTGCACAAGTATACACAAAGCCATCTTTTTTCCAACAATCTTAAGACTTTACTCCGCACTTTGTGTTGCATGTGTAAAAATAGTATTTCCAAACAGTGTTTTCAATTTCGTTTTCAAGCATATACTAAAATTATTTTCAGTTTCTGAATTTAATTTTAGTGATTACTATACTCTATTTTCGTTATTGGTTTGTGTTAGACTGAACTGTTTATTAATTGTTGTTATATTATGTTCATAGATATAACAGTGGCTACTGGTGAAACCAATCCGGAAAGTGGACCGGTTAATCCCAACGTGCAGCACAGTGGTGGGACTATGTATGCGACGCCTTATGTGGCACCTGCTCATGGTTCCGTTGGACTTGGTGAAAGACCGAAAAAGTTCAACGGAAAAGATTTTAAGAGATGGTAACAGAAAATGTTGTTTTATCTTACCACCTTGAATTTGGCAAGGTTCTTGCAAGAGGATGCACCAGATCTTGGTGAAAATCCTAACCGGCAAACAGTGGCTGCCATGGATGCTTGGAAGCATTCAGATTTCTTGTGCAAGAACTACATCCTCAATGGATTGGACAACGCGTTGTATAACGTATATAGTCCAATGGTCAATGCGAAAGCATTGTGGGAATCCTTGGAAAGGAAATACAAAATGGAAGATGCCGGCTCAAAGAAATTTGTAGTCGGCAAATTCCTTGATTTCAAGATGGTGGATTCCAAGACTGTGATAAGTCAAGTCCAAGAGTTTCAACTAATTCTGCATGATATTAATGCGGAAGGGATGGTACTTGGAGAGTCTTTTTAAGTGGCTGCTTTGATTGAAAAATTGCCACCCACTTGGAAAGATTTCAAGAACTATTTGAAGCATAAACGCAAGGAAATGAAGTTCGAGGATTTGATTGTAAGATTGAGGATCGAGGAAGATAATCGCCAGTCCGAGAAGAAGGCCGGTAATTATCATTAAGAAGCCAAGGCAAATGTGGTCGAGTAAGGTCCGTCAAAGAGGAGGAAAATTTCCGAATCAGATGGTCCAAGTGGAGCAAGTGGCTCCAATTCCAAGGGCGGTGATAAAAAGAGGAAGTTCAGAGGGAATTGCTATGTGTGCGACAAGCCAGGCCATCGAGCTAAGGATTGCTACAATCGTAAGAACAAAGGGAAGAAAGGAAAGCATTCTTAAGCCAATGTGATGGAAGTTACCAAAATAACCGAGGACGTGACAGATTTGAATCTATCGGCGGTGGTATCCGAAGTCAACTTGGTTGGAAATCCCAAACAATGGTGGGTAGACACGAGCGCTACTCGACATGTGTGCTCCGAACGAAGTATGTTTACTACATATGAGAGCACCAACAATGAAAATCTGTTCATGGGAAACTCTTCCTCTTCAAAGGTGCTAGGAATGGGCAAGGTGGTCTTAAAGATGACATCCGACAAGGAATTGAGTCTCAACAATGTGCTTCATGTGCCAGACATTCGGAAGAATCTAGTGTCAGGCTCATTATTGAGTAAGAATGGTTTCAAACTAGTGTTTAAGAGTGATAAATTTGTACTCACTAAAAGTGGGATGTTTGTAGGAAAAAGGTACTTATGTGATGGTCTGCTTAAGTTAAATGTAATGACCATCGTGCCTAAAGTTGTACCGAATTCCGATATGAATAAAAATATTTCTTCTGCTTACTTGTTGGAATCTCCTAATTTATGGCATCGTAGATTAGGTCATGTAAATTATGGTTCCATACAAAAGCTAGTGAAAAATGAATTTTTGCCTAAAATGAATTTTGACTCACATAATGCATGTGAAATTTGTGTTGAAGCTAAAATGGCAAGAAGGTCTTTCAAGTCAATTGAAAGAAGTGCGGAACCTTTAAGTCTAATTCATAGTGACATATGTGACTTAAAGGTGGTACAATCTAGAGGAGGAAAAAAGTATTTTATTACTTTTATTGATAATTGTACTAGATTTTGTTATGTATATTTGCTTAGAAGCAAGGATGAAGCCTTGGAAGTATTTATGCAATATAAAATTGAGGTTCAAAATCAACTTAGCAAGAAAGTCAAAGTACTAAGAAGTGATAGAGGTGGAGAATATGTTTTCCATCTTGCAAAATTTTGTGCCGATCACGGTATCATTCATGAGACCACGGCACCATATGCGCCTCAATCAAACCGAATTGCTGAGCGGAAAAATTGTACTTTAAAGAAAATGATGAATGCTTTGTTGATAAATTCTGGACTACCGGATAACTTGTGGGGGGAAGCGGTCTTAACCGCAAATCATATACTTAATAAAGTACCTCACAAGAAGCTGCAAAAGACACCTTATGAGCTATGGAAAGGTCATCCTCCTTCCTTTAAATATCTTAAAGTGTGGGGGTGTCTAGCAAAGGTAGCAATCCCACCACCTAAAATGGTCAAAATAGGGTCTAAAACGGTTGATGGGATTTTCATTGGATATGCAAGCCATAGCTCGGCATATCGGTTCTTAGTGCATAAATCTGAAATTGACGACATACACGTCAATACCATAATGGAGACAAGGAATGCACATTTCTTCGAAGATGTGTTTCCGTATAAAGTTGCACAAGAACGAAATTCTTTAGAAAGAACTAGTATGGACCAAGATCCCTCACAAGAGGAAGATGAGCCAAGACGTAGCAAGAGAGCTAGAATGTCTACATCGTTTGGTCCTGATTTTCTAACATATTTATTAGAAAATGAGCATCGTACTTACAGTGAAGCAATGTCGAGTCCCGAAGCTCCTCATTGGAAAGAGGCTGTTAACAGTGAAATTGAATCCATCATGCAAAATCATACGTGGGAACTGGTGGATCTTCCTTCTGAAAATAAACCATTAGGGTGTAAATGGATTTTCAAGAGAAAGATGAAAGCTGATGGAACGATCGAAAAATACAAGGCCCGATTGGTTGTCAAGGGATATAAACAAAAGGAAGGGCTTGATTATTTCGATACATATTCACCAGTTACAAGAATAACATCCATTCGAATGTTGATAGCTATTGCAGCTATTAATAATCTTGAGATACACCAAATGGATGTGAAAACAGCCTTCCTAAATGGAGATCTAAATGAAGAGATCTATATAGAGCAACCCGAGGGGTTTGTAGCTCCTAATCATAAGAGGAAGGTGTGCAAGCTTGTCAAGTCACTTTATGGACTAAAACAGGCTCCGAAACAATGGCATGAAAAGTTTGATAAAGTCATGATTGAAAATGGCTTTAGAATCAACGAATGTGATAAATGTGTCTATGTTAAAGGCACGGAAAAAGGATATGTCATTGTTTGCCTTTATGTGGATGACATGCTTATTATCGGGAGCAATAATGAATTCATTAAGGCTACAAAGAAAATGTTGACCAGTAAGTTTGAGATGAAAGATAGGGGTGTGGCTGATATTATACTTGGTATGAAAATTACCAAAACATCAAATGGACTAGTCTTGTCACAATCTCACTATATTGAGAAAGTGCTAGACAAATTTAAAAGTTACGATGATAGTCCAGTTAAGACACCACTAGATGTAAATTTACATCTAACAAAGAATACTGGTGAACGAATATCTCAATTAGAGTATTCGCGTATAATTGGTAGCTTAATGTATATCATGAATTGCACGAGACCCGAAATAGCATATGTTGTCAGTAAGTTGAGCAGATATACTAGCAATCCGGGGAAGAATCACTGGATGACTATTGTAAGAGTTTTAAGGTACTTAAAATATACCTTAAACTTTGGTCTACATTATTCAAGATATCCAGCTGTATTAGAAGGATACAGTGATGCCAACTGGATATCAGATTCTAATGAAACAAAATCCACAAGTGGATATGTGTTTACATTAGGAGGAGCAGCTATTTCTTGGAAATCCTCTAAACAGACATGTATTGCCAGATCCACTATGGAATCTGAATTCATTGCTTTAGATAAAGCAGGAGAAGAAACGGAGTAGCTTCCTAATTTTTTGGAGGATATTCCAAATTGGCCTAAACCTGTGCCACCAATTTGCATACACTGTGATAGTCAATCTGCAATTGGAAGAGCACAAAGTAGTATGTATAACGGCAAGTCTAGACACATACGTCGCAGACACAATACCGTTAAAGAATTACTTTCTAGTGGAATTATCTCTATTGACTATGTGAATTCAAAGGATAATATTGCGGATCCGTTAATGAAAGCTTTGACTAGAGAGAAAGTAAATATGTCATCGAGGGGAATGGGTCTTAAGCCTATGAGCTAAAGAGTGGCCATAATGGAAACCCTACCTAGCTGACTGGAGATCCCAAGATCTAGGTTCAAAGGGAAAACCGAATTATGTAAATGCGACTCAGACAGAGCACTGTGGGGGGTTCAAACCCTCATATCCATTCTTATGATGAGAAGACAGTGGCACCTACAAAAAGGTTAGGTTAAGCTATGATTTTAATGACTCTTATATCTTGGAAATCCAAGTGGGGGTGCAGTAGGAACCTCTTAATAAGAAGTCACCTATGTGAGTAAGAAGTGGGCCGCTTCTATGAGAATTGTAAGGCTGAATTCTCTAAGAGTACTCATGAAAACCAGGAGTTGTTCAGGGCCAAAATGAACACAACAATGAGAACCTCAAAACAATGTTTGAGCGATACTGTGTGAAGTTCTATTGTCTTGGTTTACACTAAAGGTTGAACAGTTCAAGACATCACGTTCACTGGTTAACCAGTAAATCCGATAGTTCTCACTGGGGAAGGTTCAAGGCCATCGGCTACCTATCTCGATGCAGTGTCATTCTAAAGAACTCTTTCTTGTGTCAGTGTTTCTTTGCGTATAGAGTCCAGTCAATTTTCTATTCATGTGGGGGATTGTTGGAATTGGGTTTTAAACCCATTGTGGAGAAGCAACTTTGACTCAATTTTCTAATTGGTTCTAAACCATATTTTGGTTAGGAATAAATTGATTCATGATCCTCTATTGGAATAGATGATCATGGTATATTCACATGCTTAAAACAAATGGAAGGTGAATGAGAAAATTGACGTTAAAGTTGGTGGTTCAACTTGAAGGGAAGAGATAATCCCACATAGAAGAATAAAGTCAATGTTGTCTCCTTATAAGGCTTAGCCTTGAGCTAAGGGTTGGGCCCCTTGGGGGTACCCATGTTTTGTAAGGAGGGAGGACCTAAGTTAGGTCCACCACACGCGTGCGCCGCCCGCCCCGTCCCGGTCTGGTCCGTGGCTGTGGCTTGGGCTTGGGCATGGGCCTATCAGGCTTTATTCTTTTTGGGACAAAAACATTTTAAATAAATAAATTTTATTTATTTATTTATTTTCTTTTCCGAAAGTTGTGACATTTCCAGCTAGCAGTTTTTCCCGTGAAGAGTTGCACCCCCCAGTGAAAACTCTGTGTATAAAAACGAGTCAGTTTTCAGAAAGAATTAATTTTTTCCCGAATTATTTTCTGTATTATTCTGTCTCCGAGTTTCCTGTGTCTGGAAAGAGTTCTGTGCCATTGTTTTGGTTCGCCGGGTTTGAAGATTTGGAGTGCTCCTATTTTCAGAAGTGCTACTACCGTTGTATCCTGGGAGGATTTTCGTCAAGAGACCGTCAGCATCGTTGCGGGACGAATAAAGTCTTAAGGACAGTGAATCAAATTCACGCTTCGGTTCTCCATTGCTGTTTGTCTGATTTTGCTGTGAGTTAATTTTAATTATTCTTGCTAATACTGTTTGTTCTGTGTAGTAAACTACATTTCAGTATTTTCGTACTTAGTTGATTTCTGCACTAGTATACACAAAACCATCTTTTTTCCAACATAGGCGACAGTGATTTTTGCTGGTGGCAGGGTTGTGAGGTTGTGCCTGGGTACGCCGGCGATAGGGTAGAGGTAGAGGTAGAGGGAGGCAAAAGGTGGATGGTGGGGCGATTGATACGCGAAGCCGGGTTGTCGTGGTCCCGAAGTTGTGGGGTTGTGGCTGGGTAAGCCGGCAATAGGGTATATAGAATAGGCAGATGGTAGAGGACATAACCTCCATAGTCACTATGTGTAATGGGCCGGGGTTGTGTAATTTTATTTTTCTATTGAGTGGTACTAGCGTAATTTTTTTAACTCTTGTAAACTAAAATATTAAAAAACGTAGTTTATTAATTTCAATAAGTAGAGGGAGCCGAGTGTAACAAACACAAACCTTAAAGTATCTTATGTATTTAATCCTAGTTCTAATTCCATTTTAGGTGGCACAAATAGAAACCCAAGCATATTACATGTAGAATTCCGACAATCCAATCTGACCTAATACATTCTTGCTACTCTCTAAAATCTAATTCAAAAACCTGGCAAATGTTAACAATTCTTTTGCTTAGCTTTTTTATATATAAAAAAATAAAATGTTTTTTGGCTGCTTGTTTCTAAATTTCCTTTTTCGATAATATTCATCAAGTTTAGTAAACATATAATTGAAACTGTCGTGCCTCTCATCTAAAATTTACATACAAAATAAAGTTAAAACAACATAACAAAGATAGTTAATATTTTTTAAGACATTATCCTATATTACAAACACATAAGAAACTAAACTAAAAACTAACGGTAAAAAATTGAGCTATCCTTTTTGCTGTGGCACTCTTCAGTAATCAATGGAACGATCCATATTTTTATACAAAATGTACAAAGCGAACAACAATTGCTAGTTAGTTTAAAACCACATTATGTAACTGCTTGCTTTGAATATTGACACTTTACATCAAAGCGACACAGAATAATCAGGCTGAGATTTATTTTTCTTTAAATAACACAAAATAGAGTATTTAAATACAAAATAACTACGAACATGTTTGCTTGAAATTTGAAATTCATCTCGTAAATTTGAAATTTTAAATACAAAATCATGTTTGATATCATAAAAATTAGAGGTGCAATTTGCGTTGGGCAACCCGTGCCAGTTCGTAGAAATATGGACGTTGGCTTAGTATTATAGCGATTGTGATGGACGCGAGTACAAAATTTTGAGCCTGTAAAAAATATGGACTAAGCTTGGGCAAAGATTTTTCTAAATCCGCCCAATCCGTTGAAATTTTAGATGGTATATGAATTCATATATCATATATCATATATGAACTTTACGTATACAATACATGTGATTTTTTTTCTTTAGTCTTTAAAATCCTCTAATCATATGTGTTCAAACACCTTTGAAAACTTATTTTTTTCTCCCTTATTTCTTATTACAGGACTAGACTTCGTAAGATTGTTTAGAAACCCTTATCTTTTTCTTTTTCTTTGATTTTATCTTAAAACTTTGTTTCCATGCTTATAACTAAATCTATTTTGAGACTTCACTATATTTTTCCTTATTACCATTACTAGTCAGTAGACTTTGATAGTAAATGATATGTTTAAAATTTGAATAAATAAAAACTCTTGACTAATTAGTAAACTTGGATGATAATTGATATGCATTAAAATTAAATAAAAAAACTAATACGAAATCATGAACAATCAGTGAGCAGTCCATGTCCGACTCGTGTCGATCAAAATTTTCATAGATTGGACATGGACCTATGTTATTTAGACTGTAAATGAACTGGGCCACACATGAACATGAGTTTTTGAGAGTGAATTTGATATGATCCGACCTTCGGGTTGTTTAGTTTATTCAAATTACAGTCCTAATAAAAATATCTAATTTCAAAATTCAACGAACATAATGCACACCCTAGCCAACTCTCAAGGATCCCACTCGGCTCCTTTGTCCCCTAATAATCCATCTTCCAGAGAGAGAGGGCTCCACGTAGGCATCGACACAGCGCCTTCCACGTAGCCCTAATAAGTCACAATCCCCACATTTTGCCGCTTTCCCTCCCTCCTTCCTACTTCCTCGCTCGCTCTCTCCTCCAACAGTCCCGCACACCCGCAGTGCCAGTCCTACTACTACTCCTAGGGGTGGGAGAGGGAGAGAGATGGGGAGCTCAGCCAATGGCAGCCGCACGGCCACCACCAGCAACGGCGGCGCTGGCCGTGCTCCCGTGGACAAGGAGGTGGACTTCGCCAACTACTTCTGCACTTACGCCTTCCTGTACCACCAGAAGGAGATGCTCTCCGATCGCGTCCGCATGGACGCCTACTACGACGCCGTTTTCAGGAACCCCTCCCACTTCCTAGGGAAGGTAAAATCATAACCCCAAGTAATCTTCCATCTTTCTAGAAATAGAATTTTATCCGAAACGAATGTAGAACAAGAAATCAAATCCTGAACTTCAAGAAGTGGGACCTAGCACCAAGATGTCAATGAATTTTCTTCGCGCTCCGTTTAAACAGAAATTTTTATTCCGTTGTAAAGAACTATATAAGAATCCGAAAAATCAAATCGTGAACCTTGGAATGTACTGTGTTTTCTTTGCTAAAAGTGGCTTGCATTTCAAAAGAGGTGGGACCTTGTGCGGAAATTCCGACGAGCTCCTATTGGTTTTCAGCGCCGCTTATCTACTCGTGCCAGCCAGGGTGCAAGCCAATAGGAGTTCAGTTGTGGTTGCAGTTTTTGCTCTTTTTAACGGCTCTGGTCACCATTAATGGTGTCCCACCTGAGAATTTTCTGTTAGGAGTTAGTAATGATGAAATCGAAATCGAAAAAGTTTTTGCTTCTGTAGTAATGCAAACCCATTAATCCAAATTATTTGATATCGTGGCTCTACTTACATTTCTTCACAGCAAAGTGTATATATATATATATATACATTTGGCGAAATTTTTGGAGGCATAACGTGAAAACTTTGAAATATGAAGCCGTGTGAGCTAAGGGAAGCAAGGAAAACTAGAAATTACGCAGAGGGGGATGGATAAGTTTACACAGATATGCGCATTCATTTGATACGTGCATTGGGTTTTGTGTGTGTGTGAGTGGGGACTAAATTGGTGAATGGGTGGAGAAGACTGTGTTGGATGTAGGGACAGGGAGTGGCATTCTAGCAATATGGTCAGCTCAGGCAGGTGCGAGGAAAGTCTATGCAGTAGAAGCTACTAAGATGGCGGAACATGCCCGCCAACTTGTTAAAGCAAATAAGCTTGAGGACGTGGTTGAAGTGATTGAGGGTTCGATTGAAGATGTTACCTTGCCAGAGAAAGGTTAATTTTGATAACTTGTAGTTGTCAATTGTGTTAAATCTCTATGCTTGTTAGTAGGCATGGTCTAGTTTGAATCTGACAATAGATGTTTGATTGATGGGCAGTTGATGTAATTATCTCTGAGTGGATGGGATATTTTCTTCTGCGTGAATCTATGTTTGATTCAGTGATTTGTGCACGTGACCGCTGGCTGAAGCCAACCGGAGTTATGTAAGTTTTATTGCGTATGACGTTTCAGCAGTTTGTTACACTATGCAGTTTAGATGTCATTGTACTTTTCGAAGTGTGCATGTTGAAGAGTATCATGTTGGCTAGCTTATAGCATTTTTAGTAGGTAGGTCTGATGCTACTGCCAACAGCCGGAAATTAGTGTTCGAACTCGGTTTGTGAATGTTTTACCTAAAACTCGGGCTTGGCTTGAGGTTGTTCATCTAATAACTAAACAAGTTCAGCTCGAGTTTGAACTCGTCTTCCTGTTCAAAAAACCGACACAAAATCCCAATTCTCAGATCTGCAAATTCTAAATCAAATTGCTCGGGGACCCCAGCGTTAACCGGATTCGCGAGATAAACATATAACTGTAATTGGAGTGATCTCTGGATCTTGACGAAGATCAAAGCTGTGGTGAAAATACAACAGTAATTTGAGAATGATCTCTGTATCTGGAAGGTTGAAGCTGCGGTGGAGAAGAGGAAGCGATCTCCAATTCCAGATGTCATTACTACTTGTGGAGAATGTCCGTGATGACGTTGATCTGTGCGCGTGGGTATGCGTGTGGGTTTGTTCGTGGATAAGTTCGAACTTCGAATGTCATAATCTGTCTATATTTATGTTGTTTGGTTGCATGGATAGGAGGAAATGTCTGGATTTCGAATTGAGATCCATGTGGGTTTGGGTTTTTGGGCTCGGGGCCTTCAGGCTTTGACATAAAGACACGTATGCTCAATGAACTCGCCTACAGTACAACATGAAGAATGTTAACTATTATGTAAACAAGCTGTTCACCAACATATTTGTGAACTTTGGATATATTCAGGCTCGGCCTGTTTCGTTAAAGTGCCCTGAAAAATTTGTTTTGTGTTTCATTCAGTTATTATACCGAGGAAAAATGAATAAATTCTTAGCCCTCCAAACAACCAACTGTTCAATATCATCAGTTTCGTGGCATATACATCATACCCGACGGGACAGACTGAAGATAGAGAAAGGCCCCTTAAAAGGAGTCTAATTTATATTTACATGTTGAACCACCATTTGACACAAAAATGTGTAACTTTGTGATTTTAAATAAGTTGTAGTGGCTGTTATATTTGTCCCAAACTGGCTGTGGGGTGCACCTTGAGTTAATAGCTTAATGCAGGGTGTGAGTAAGTGGTGGTGAGATAGTTTCAGAAACAGAAAAAGAGAGACAGATTTTCAAATATCGATTCCAAGATCTCATACTGTCAGCTTAAGTGGGATTTTAAATGAGCTTTAGAGCACCCTTGCGTTATTGCCACCCTTTTTTCTAAACTGCAAACGGTCTTCTTGCTATTGTCAGTTGGCAGCGAGCATATGCAATGTGAACTTGCAAAGATAGACATTGTGGAATTGCTTTAGTGCTACTTGTTTCAGTTGAGCAGTGTTCCAGGCAAAGTTGGGCATTGCTACCTTCGCTACAACTTAAGAGATGGTCACGCCTATTGCCAAGGAATGAATGGCAAAGTATAACAGACTGAAGCAGTTGGTACAACGACTGAAAACATGATTGCTTTGGCAAAAGCGATGATATCTTTTTCATTCACAAGAAGTGTACTATTAGTGCTGTACATATCAGACACACACACACCCCCATATGTATATAGATCAAAATTACGATAAAAAGTGCCAGATGTAACAAAAGAGACGCTTTATCTATTCTGTCCACTCCTAAGATCTATTAAGTAGTTGTGTTATGGATATGAACAACCATGGTTTAAGAAGCACAGTAACAGACAGAAAGAAGAGTTATGACATGGGCACATTATGTTATCATATGTATAGCCAGTAATTACTATTGTATTTTTGGGAGAAACAATGTTGTCTTGATCAACCTAAAAATCATATATCCAAAAAGCATTGAGCGTGAGCAGCAAAATAATGTTAGAAATGATTGAAGCTGCTCTGCTTAACCACGATCTGTTTCACATTCTAAAATAAAGTCATTTTATAAACTTCTTGGCTCACATACAGACGAGTATCCAATCAGTTTTAGCCAATTGTCTAGAATAAAAAAGTGCTAGATTATAAATGTTAAAACTTTAAAGACTGGAGAAAGCTCTGAGTCGAACACGGAGGCCTTTCCAGAAATGTCCATGCTTCCTAGTCTCTAATAACACCTTGCAGTATGAAATTGTAATATGATAGACATGAAGCACTAACCATTAGCCATGCAGCTTTCAAAAGCTCTTCTAAGTGTACTGATTCTGAATGTACCTTATCACGTATGACTTTACTGGTTCTGCATCCATGAAAGGTTTGAGCCAGCAGGCTTTGCTTTTATAGGTATCCAAGTCATGCTCGTATGTGGTTGGCTCCTATTAGAACTGGATTAAGTAAGCACAAAATGGAAGATTATGAAGGATGTATGAAAGATTGGCGTTTTTTTGTGGAAGACACACACAACTACTATGGGGTTGATATGAGCTGTCTGACAAAGTCTTTCTCCGAAGAGCAGAAGAAATATTATTTACAGGTTGGTCATATCATATCGGTGGGATTTAAAATTATCTCTTCACAGTAACTCTGTTTATTCACTACTTGGTTCCTCGCATCATGTGCTATAAGCCTATAACAAAGGTTTTACTTGCTGAAATAAATATCTATATTGTTCATCATCTCTTCTATAGCCTTCTGTATTGTCATGATCTCAAATTTGAATTGCAAGTGCATTTGTGTAACAAAGAGGTGCAGGAAGCTCCCAATGTATATTTAATGGCATAAAACTTTATTAATTTAAGTTCTGTATCATATTTTTTTTTTGTTATGCATATTTCACTATGATCAGTGATATCTCATTATGAAACTCTCAGATTACACTCACTACGAGGTTAGCTACTTTTTTGCACCTTAACGTATACAGAGCAATCTGGGTAGTGGCCTCCTTTCAATTACCTAGTTATCTAGTCTCTGCTGTGCTCAATTGTGTAAGTTGGTCTCCCAGCTTGAAGTCCAACTTACATCAACTTTTGTCTTACCTCTCGGTCAGACTAGAAATCGTGGTAGCTTGCTTTTATAGTGTCTATAAATATAGATAATGCATAGTCATACCTCTGTTCTCCAAGACCTATCCTTTTGTGCAATCTGTGGCCAACAGGGCCTTTACAACTCTATGCGTGTTCTGCTAAGGAACTTTTATAGTTAATTCCCTTCAGATCCTCATGTTAATAAATTGACTTACGCCATTGGTATGATTACTTTGATGTCTCTCTGTATGTCTTAGAAAGAGCATTTTATTGAATTCTGTAGACGTCCCTGTGGAACAACCTTCATCCAAATCAAGTTGTAGGAACTGCTGCCATCATAAAGGAGCTGGACTGTTTAACAGCCACAGTAGATGACATCCTCAACGTTCAAGCAAGCATTAAATCATCAATCAATGCAGGGGATACAAGGTTTTGTGGGTTCGGTGGTTGGTTTGATGTCCATTTTCGAGTGAGTTGAGCTTCCCTATCTCCTATGAACCGTATGAATGAATTTCAGACAATTTGCATACTAACTTTCCTACCATTTTTTGGTCACCTGTTTTCTTTCCTCAGGGAAGAAAGGAAAATCCAGCTGAACAGCAGATTGAGTTGACAACTGCTCCTAGTGAAAGTAATGGCACGCACTGGGGTCAGCAGGTTTGTAGTATGAGACCCAAGATTTACTTTGAAGCATTTATCACATCTCATGATTTAGGCCCCTTTTGATGCAGCTTTTAATTTTTTATGAGCAGCTTATAGAATAAATAAGTTTTAAGCCGATTAATCAGTAAGTTGGTATGTAACGTCTGTTGCAACTTATAGAATCAGATTTCTTAAAATTGATATGACAAAATACCCAACAAGCTTTTACTTATTGTATGCAGATAAGATTACCTTGTTCGTAGAAAATACCTAAAACATTCATGTATCTTAAATGAAAGAGAATTGAAGCGAGTAGGATAGAACTTGAATCATCTCAATCTGACATCAGATAAGATGGAAAAAGTGAAATGTAGTTGTGAAAGAGAAGAAAAAGGAGAGACAGCAAAGCATGGCACGTGGTACGTGGTACGTGGCAAGTTCAATGAATGAGGGGTATTAAGATGCATAAGCTGGAAAAGCACCTCTTAAGGTACTTAAACATTGTAGCTTATTTCGACTTTGATAGGGTTTTACCCAGCTTATAGCTATGGCTCAAAAAGCTACCAGCAAACCCGAATTATAAGCCTTTTTAAGCCATAAGCTGGCCAAAATAAACTGCAACAAACAGGGTCTTAGATGGATAAGAGTTCGAAGAAGCGTTGATGGTAGCAAAAAGGAATGCAGCATATTTCTGTGGTCTTAGGGTCTTTTTTTCTGCAAGACATTGTCTAACCTCAACAAATAGCGCACCATAGCTTCGATTTACTGCTAAATTGATGTTGTGTAGTCTTTTAGGCTTTAATTGGTGGTGGTTTTTCTCCTAAAATATGCATCAAGTAACTTGTCCTTTTGCCAAAGGACATTGTCGTAAGTTACCTCTGTGCTACGGCCCCTTACCCTTATGTGTGCCTCATGGAGACCTGCATAGTATGTTGTCTATATAGGTTCATACTGGGTCTAGAGGGTTCGCATTCTTTTTGGTAGTGAATAAGATATGCTTTAAAGTTCTATTTTGCAATATGGACAGGTATTTCTATTGCATCCTTCTGCCTTGGTTCATGAAGGAAATGATCTGATTGTTGATTTCTCAATGAGCCGTTCCAAAGAAAATCACAGGTTGATGGAGGTTGAGCTCAACTGCGAGATTAGACAGTCTTCTGGCGAGCTTTTACCACTATCCAGAAACAAGTTTTACATAGAGTGAGGTGCTAATGCATGCTGCTATTATCTCACTTTTGAGAAGTCAAGTTTTTAAGTGTACTATAAATGAGAGGCGTGTGTGCTCAGTGTCATTAATTTGCTGAAATTGAGTTCATAGTTCTAATCTGGCTCTAGCATGGCTCTACATGTCTGAAATTGAGTACTAATTCTAATTTGGCTCTACCATCGCTCTACATGTCTTATTTCCGCCCCAGATTTTTTGCTGGCTCTCTGGCATAAGGTGAACTAGCCTTGAGTTGGATATCGAAGTTTCTTTTCTCCGTTTCGGGGTTGGCTAACAACCAACCTATCTAATATTGGTGCATTTGGGGCCTTGGTCTTTCAGTATTACTGTAATATACACGCGTCAAGCGTTGCACCAGTGATTTTGAAGAACTACATGCTATGTAACCATTGTCCAATTTTCACCATTGTGTTGCTTTCTCAATCTCTATTACCGGATTGTTGTCCTGTCCAATCCGAGGCTCTTTTTGATACATTTTTACAAGCTAGAAATGTATTTTTGCTTCAATTTCCATCACATGTTTCACTGGCTCTGCATGAACAGAACTTTTATCTGGGGACAAATCAACCATCAGTAGGTGACTCAAAATTTCATCTTCTGGATTCCTATTCGAAGAGTGCACAAGTATATTTCGGATTTGGTTTGCAGCTATGTGGGTCTTTCCAGAGTTAAGCCCTGGTCGATGGTGGACCTTTTCTAAGATTCAATTTCATCCTATCTTGGTTCCTCTAGTTATCCCTTTCTTAAAGCTTATTTCGCTTCTAGCCAAGTGCATTATAGTATTTGTAAACTAATTTCTTTGCCTTTGGTAAACAAAAAACTCCTACTAATACTCATTCGATTTTTTAAGGTTTTCACTAATCTGATAGAAACAACACCTAATAGAACAAATAGAAAGTGCAAGCAACCGTCACGAAATACATGTCAAATTTCCTGTTTTACCGCTCTCGTTTCTTTTTCTTGCGTCTCTATAAACTGATAGCTTATATAGTTCAGTCGAGTACACGTTGAACAACAGGAGAATATTTGTCGCACGTAAGGGGGGGGGGGGGGGGGGGTTGGGCTGAAAAGAGAAAACAAACAATTTTACTGTTTTCTGTGGCGAGGCCAGCATTTTGGCTTTAAGAAACTGTTATTTTATTGTATTCAATTTTCTTTGTTGACTTGTTTGTGTTAATTGCATGTAGGATGCCTATCAGATGAGATTGTTATCTGTACACGTGTCTGTCAAATTAGGGGTCTTTATGGACTTCGTAAAACTGGACAGTTTTGAAGCCTTCAGATGTATTATTATTATTATTATTATTCAAAAACAAAAAAAGCAAAAAAAAATGATAAAAAGGCGATGCATGAATATTTTTTTCTACCGGACATCCACCGAAAGATGAACAAGAAAAAGGAAAAGAGAAAGTTCCTGATTTCTCACATGGGCTTTCTCCTCGGGCTCTGATAGGCCAATCTGTTTATTAAATGGGCTTTTTGTGTCGGGTTTTAGCCTTTCTAATTTCTAGTTGAGCTGATTGACATTGAAAAAGGAATTGCCATAGTGCTACAGCGGAGGCTTGTGCCTAGTCTAGTTATTAAATGCTAAATCTTTTATATTTTCTACGCCAATTTTAGGCTAATTATAAATATAAACTAATAATTTATAAAGTAGAACCGTACAGTTGTAAAAACTAGGGTCATCGGCACACGTGATGTGTGCAATTAAAGAAATCTCATACAAATTTATTCTAAGAATGACAAAAGATTCATAAAAGGGTAAAGAGTTTATCGTGAAAATAAAGATAGAGAAAGTATGAGCAATAGAAATGGAGTAAAATAATTTTGATGGAGAAATTCAAAATTTGGATCAACAAGGCACCCTTGTTTGCGACAAATCTTGTCATAAAAGTTGTATCGCTATAATTAATTTGGCCTCCTATATTAAAAGAAAAATCTAAAATGCGGTGATATAGTTTCGTAATAGCCACATATCACGTTAATTAGTGCATTGATTACAAATAAAGAAAAGATTTAGACTATTCATACAATATAGTTCTTTAAATATGAGCTTAAGCTCTACCTTGAGCGTTACGCGTTCAAAGTATACACACTTGCACTCGTCTTAAGAATATAACTTTACGATTACAAAAAAAAAGAAGAGTATAACTTTACAAATCGGTAAAATCCTTCTGTATTCACTACTTTTTCGTTACATGCGTGGTGTCCAATTTTGTAAAAGACTTGGCTAACAACTGAGATCAATATTCTCGGACTTTAACACTCTCTGCTTCATAATTTATGCCCTTTGGCTTTTTCACATTTCTAGGACAGTATTATGTAAGCAAATAAATATGGTTAGACACTTCATACTAGGGCAAAATAGATGCTTAAGGAAATTCACAAGAATTAAAGGTGACCCAAAGTTAAACTAATTTTCAACTTTTTTGTTTGTTTGATAATCATGAGAATTGCATCGATAATAAAAGGTTACAAAAAGTTATCAGTGGCAGCCTTGTAAGGTGTAGAGTCCTGATGATTTGGAACATATAAGCAAAAATAAGCAAAATAATAATAGGGGTACACTGTGGCACAAGGTAAAAATAGAGTTCTTGCAATAATACAAAGCAACAAAACAAGTGAGAGATCTCATTGCAACAAAGTCTTATCAATCCAATCATGATAGATGGCTATACGTGCATGACATGTAAAAGCTGCCAGGGATCTTGCCTCTTTGAGTTGCAAGACCGTCGCTTTGTTAATGCTGTAATAGTGTAGATCAACTGCAAAATAACAGGTATCATATACGGTGCCACTCGGTCTGAAATGTCTTCATCATTCGTCATCTGAGAGATTAGTAATTTAGAGTTAGTATGAACATTGATGCGAAGCAAATTCTTTTGTTGTGCTCATTGTATCACAGTTAAAACACTTTTGCTAGTGCACGGATATATTTTTACATTCTATGGAGGGCCGATATGTTGGAAATCAGTGTTACAGTATACTACGGCATTGTCAACTACGAAAGTAGAGTACATGGCATTAACAGAGGCAGCTAAGGAGGCATTATGGTTGAAAGGACTGGTAGAGGAGCTTGGCTTCAAACAACATGGTGTTTTGTTACAGTGTGACAGTCAGAGTGCAATGAATTTGACAAAGAATCAGGTTTTTCATGCTAGGACCAAGCATATTGATGTACATTATTACAAGGTCCGGGAATTGATTAATTTTAGACAGATTTTATTGCACAATGTTCACACTAATGACAACGCAACTGATATGCTCACAAAGACAGTCACAATAGAGAAATTCAAGCATTTCTTGAGCTTGTTTCATCTTCTTTCTTGCTAAGTTCAAGGTATAGTGCATCCCTATAAAGGGGGATGCAAGGTGAAGTACCTGAAGAAAGTACTAAAGGCATATTATACTTTTCTTATGGAGTGATTTGTTAATACAAGCCAATGTGGAGATTATTGATACATGTCTTGTATTTATGCCCACATAAGAAGATTGCAACTTGGCGTCTCACATTGGTTGTCAAGAGAAGATCACTGCTTATCTCTAAGTATATTTAAGTTGTCTTGTATTATGTTTAAGGTCAAGAGAGAAGAGTCATTCTTTGAGTAGGCAAGCAATTGAGAGATACACATGAAGGAGCGTTGTAAATCTGACTTGTGCAAAGTGGATTTGACCTCTCTTAGATTTCTTGTGTTCTCTTATTTGATTATCGTGTTCTATACATATTTATCTAGAGCGATTTCATAATATTCATGCATCTTTTACTTGGCCATAAAAGGCAAGGAAAACTTACCCGAAGCACATTTGTATAAAGAAACTAAAAGATTTTTTTTCTGCTAAGCAACCGTGAACTTAGGCAAATTGCAAGGGGATAGTTTAATACAATATTTTCTAGTACAAAGATATAGAACACGCAAAACGCGCAAGTGAAAGCACGTAAAAGGTATCGAATTTCTTTATCACAACTAATAGGTATCTTAAGCTCTTAAGATCCCAAGATAAACATTAATGTGACCCCAAAAATGTAGAAAGAGAAAAAAATCAATGTAATTTTGATCGACTAAATCTTGTTGATGTTGTCTCCATTTGTAACAGCCCCGGAAATCCGGAGTTCTGTTGTCCTGAACTCCCGGGTCGTTAACCTACTGGATCACATCGAACCTGCCAGGCCTGCTCATTAACACGTATTCCAAATCATCTAATTCAGCATCAACTCAGATTTC
>JAVXUP010004580.1:0-29446 GCA_033070095.1 Escallonia herrerae
TAGCCATTTATATGTAGAGCATGTGAATAATGATTTGGTTGAATTGATTGTGAACATTCCTAGCACAAAACAAATCTCTTGTGATGCTTCGATTTTAGAAAAACAAAATGAAATTTTAAATCTTGAGATTTGTGATTTGAAAAAATGCCTTGAAAAATTTGTTGATGGTAAAAACAACTTGGATGTCATGCTTGGACACCAAAGAGTTGGCCTAAACAAAGGTGGTCTTGGATTAGATCCCTTGGCCTTACCTCCTAAAATCTTTCAACAACAAGCTAGGTTGAATACTCATTCAAAACAACCAAAGAACTATTGCACACCATTTACACATTGTGGTTGGTGCAACAAGAAAGGGCATACGACTAATTATTGTCCTTGTAGAATTGTCTATGTTAGAGGTAGAAAGAAAATGTGGGTTGTGAAAGAGTTTCTTACGTTGCTAAGACTAACACTTATGGACCCAAGAAAATGTGGGTACCAAAAGTTAGACCTAAATTGTGATTGTAGGTTGTTCAAAGCAAAGGCAAATAGCAACAAGGAGAAGGCTCCAAGAAAATTTTGAGAAGGAGGAGCAACAAGTTAAATCTTAAGGGGGAGTAAGCATTCCAAGATTGGACATGCTACTTAAAATGAGGAGAGCCTCAAAGCTTGTCAAGAAAATGGACTTCAAGAATGATCACTCATGAGCTCAATTCCTTGGTAATTCATCAAGAGGGTAAAACTTGGCTCTATTCAACATTGTGCTATACACTAAACTTATATGTCATGAAGCATGCTTAAATTGTCATACTTATTTCTCATGATATAAATAGCTTGCTTGTTGAGAATTAATGTGAACCTTGCTGATGAATGGTCCTCTTGCACTTATATTGGTAATATTGATTGTTGATGACCATCATTTGCTTTGTGAAAATTTCATGTTGAAATTATGTCATCTCTATGCTTCACATTGCCATTCCTACACACACGCACCTTTTGGTAATGCCAAAAGGAGATCATGACTCGGTTAGACATTTAGTTGTGTTTGTTGGATATTGTTGGCATTGATTGAGGGGGAGCATACATTAGGATGTAATATGCATATGGTAACTTGATAGGGAAGCTTACATGCTTGAATCACATACTATCTTGTTACTCTTGAAAAATGCATGAAGTAAATGAGATTATTGAGCTACATTGCCTATCTTTCTTTGGATCATGAAGGAACTCTTGATGTCATCCTATAAGTTCATGAGTTATATGCACTTCACGCTATTATCTTGCTTATAATTATCTCTCACACATGCATACCCTTGTCTCTTTGTTGATGACAAAGGGGGAGAAATAATCTTGATTCTATATGCTATGTGATTGTGTGTTTTGAGAGAACATTAGAGGAAGAGCATATCTTGTTTTAGCTAGGGAAGCTAGCTACAAGCTTAATCGCTAAATGAGATAGATTGACATGTCTTGAGTATACTAGAGATTATTGAATGTTCTAAGTGAGATTGTTATGCTTAATTGACTATCATATGATACATCTTACCTTATATAGAATCAATGTTTGTCATCATCAAAAGGGGGAGATTGTTAGCCCTATGGTTGGATAACCTAGGCTTACATCTTGTTTTGATGATAACTACACATTGATTATGTTCTAATGTGTGCTTTGAGTGGATTCTTAGTAGATATATACATGACACTCATGAAGACACATTTGAGAAGTTGGATAGATGGATTGAAGCCAAAGAAGCTTAAAGTTATAGTGGACATGCTATGGAAGCTTCATCAAGTCCTATGTCAAAGAGCAAGAAAGAATGCAAAGGCTAAGTTACTACGATTATGATTGGTCTTTACTATTATGTAACTAGTCTTGGTTTGATGGTTGGATTGATGACTATGACCTAAAAAGACCTTAGGACACCTTGTGCATTGCATGTGAGTTCATAACCTTTCACACAAGTGTGGTTCTTGAAAATGAGTGAACTTTGGAGCTCACTCAGATTTTCTCAAAAACTATTTTGGTGCCAATCTTTTCATATCTTGATAAAACTTTTCATTAGCTTTCCAACGCAAAAAACGGCACCTCAATCCGATTTTTCTAGAGAAAGTTATGCCCAAAATAGGAAAGGGGGTTCCGTGAGGCAGCTGATAGGCAGTAGGGTAATACAGTCGACTGTATTTGAATCCAGTCGACTGCATTCCAATGCAGTCGACTGCATTGGTCAAAATTCAGTTCCAACGGCTATTTTCGAGGACAAAACTCCAACGGCTATTTTAGAGGGATTACAGTCGACTGCATTGGGAATACAGTCGACTGCAATGGCAGTTTTGCCCATATTTTGCCTCTAACGGCTATATTTCATTTGCTCTCTATATAAATGATTTGGGGCTTCATCATACACCATGGAAACCACATTCTAAGCCTCCATTCATTAGAGAAACATCAAGGCTCATAGATTAAACTTTTCTCTCTTCATCTTCATGATTTTACATCATTAAAGAGAGCATCTTTGTGAGCAATTCTTTGATTGAGAGTGAGCATTCTTCAAGTCATCAATTCTCTCATCTCTCTATTGTACTAGAGCTTCATTTGTACTCATCTTTCTTGAGAGGTTTCTTTGTACACATTTCTTCATTGAAAGGTTCTTGTATCAAGGCTTGGGTTTGTCAAGTCTTTGGAGCTTTGTGGTTTTCAAAGCTTGTGCTTGGTGTGGGGATATCACCAAGTGTTGTAAGGGTTTTGATCTTGACCCGGAAGAAGATTGTTGCTAGTGGATTCTAGTGCTCTTTCAAGGGACTTCCTTGAAGAGGTGGATGTAGGCTTGAGGGTATATCAAGCCGAACCATTTAATTCTCCTTGTCAAGTATCTCTAACTCAATCTCTTTACTTATTGCTCTTTAATTGTTTGAGATTGTTTAGTTAGCATCTTCATTGAATTATTACTTGGTTGTTTGCTTATTTAAGTTATTGAGATTGAGGTTTGTTGTTTGTTAATTTTTAAAGTAGTCTCAAAAACCCTATTCACCCCCCTCTAGGGTTGTTTTATTGGTTTCAAGTGGTATCAGAGCCTCGGCTCTTGTTATATTGGGTAACGCCAAGAGAGTTAATCGATCATGGCTTACGTTGGGGGTATGGAGGGTAGTTCTACCACTAGGCCTCCATTGTTTAATGGGACCAATTATAGTGTGTGGAAAGTTAAGATGAAAATCTACTTAGAGTCTCAAGATACGAGATGTGGGATATTGTTGAGAATGGCCCATACGTTCCGATAAAGGTGGTTGACAAGGTTGAAGAGCCAAAATCCAAATCGGAGTATAGTGATCATGATAGAAGATGCTTTGCATGAATTCTAGAGCTAAGAATTGTCTTGTTTGTGCTCTAAACACAAATGAACTCAATCGAGTTATTATGTGTGATTCGGCTAAGAGTATGTGGGATACACTTCAAGTCACTCATGAAGGAACTTCTCTCCTAAGAGATTCAAAGATGAATTTATGGCATAGAGAATATGAATTGTTTCAAATGTTTTCTGATGAATCTATTATGGAAATGAATTTTCGTTTCACTAAAATTGTTAACACTTTGAAACAATTAGGAAAAGATTTCTCTAACGGTGATCTTGTGAGAAAGGTGATTAGGTCATTACCTAGAGAATGGGATGCAAAAATCACCGCACTTCAAGAATCAAAGGATCTCAATACCTTCCCGTTGGATGAATTAATTTGCTCCTTGATGACCTATGAAATGCAACTCGAATCATCCGGGCAAAAAGTTCCAAGAAGAAGAAGAAGAAGTGCATTGCTCTTAAAGCTTCATCAATGATGGATCAATCTTCAAGTGAAGAGGAAGAAGACTTGAATAACAAGGAGATGGACATACTTGCAAAGGAATTCAATGAGTTTCTCAAAATTAAGAAAGTTGGAAACTCACACAAGAGCAAGAATGATTCAAGTGTAGATATTACTTCATGGGAGAATAAGAAGAAGAAAGGGTCAAGAAAGAAGCACTCCATAAAGACATCAATCGAAGCCATCATTTGTAGTGATAATGATTCAAGTGGAGATGAAAGTGGTCATTTCGATGATAGAGATGCAAATTTATGCTTCATGGCTCAAAAAGATGATGAGGTAAATTCTTCATATAGTGATAGTGATAGCAATTGCTCCAATGATGATATTCATGATGCTTATGCTCTTTTATATGAAGAATCCATGAAATTAGCCAAGAAAAATTGTGCTTTGAGAAAACAAGTGCATGCGATTTCAAAAGAATTAGATGACTTAAAAAGTGAAAATAATGAGTTGCATGCCAAGAATGAATGCATATCTAGCCATTTATATGTAGAGCATGTGAATAATGATTTGGTTGAATTGATTGTGAACATTCCTAGCACAAAACAAATCTCTTGTGATACTTCGATTTTAGAAAAACAAAATGAAATTTTAAAGCTTGAGATTTGTGATTTGAAAAAATGCCTTGAAAAATTTGTTGATGGTAAAAACAACTTGGATGTCATGCTTGGACACCAAAGAGTTGGCCTAAACAAAGGTGGTCTTGGATTAGATCCCTTGGCCTTACCTCCTAAAATCTTTCAACAACAAGCTAGGTTGAATACTCATTCAAAACAACCAAAGAACTATTGCACACCATTTACACATTGTGGTTGGTGCAACAAGAAAGGGCATACGACTAATTATTGTCCTTGTAGAATTGTCTATGTTAGAGGTAGAAAGAAGATGTGGGTTGTGAAAGGTCAAGATTACAAATGCAAGACTAACACTTATGGACCCAAGAAAATGTGGGTACCAAAAGTTAGACCTAAATTGTGATTGTAGGTTGTTCAAAGCAAAGGCAAATAGCAACAAGGAGAAGGCTCCAAGAAAATTTTGAGAAGGAGGAGCAACAAGCTAAATCTTAAGGGGGAGTAAGCATTCCAAGATTGGACATGCTACTTAAAATGAGGAGAGCCTCAAAGCTTGTCAAGAAAATGGACTTCAAGAATGATCACTCATGAGCTCAATTCCTTGGTAATTCATCAAGAGGGTAAAACTTGGATCTATTCAACATTGTGCTATGTGCTAAACTTATATGTCATCAAGCATGCTTAAATTGTCATACTTATTTCTCATGATATAAATAGCTTGCTTGTTGAGAATTAATGTGAACCTTGCCGATGAATGGTCCTCTTGCACTTATATTGGAAATATTGATTGTTGATGACCATCATTTGCTTTGTGAAAATTTCATGTTGAAATTATGTCATCTTAATGCTTCACATTGCCATTCCTACACACACCACCTTTTGGTAATGCCAAAAGGAGATCATGACTCGGTTAGACATTTAGTTGTGTTTGTTGGATATTGTTGGCATTGATTGAGGGGGAGCATACATTAGGATGTAATATGCATATGGTAACTTGATAGGGGAGCTTACATGCTTGAATCACATACTATCTTGTTACTCTTGAAAAATGCATGAAGTAAAGAGATTATTGAGCTACATTGCATATCTTTCTTTGGATCATGAAGGAACTCTTGATGTCATCCTATGAGTTCATGAGTTATATGCACTTCACGCCATTATCTTGCTTATAACTATCTCTCACACATGCATACCCTTGTCTTTTTGTTGATGACAAAGGGGGAGAAATAATCTTGATTCTATATGCTATGTGATTGTGTGTTTTGAGAGAACATTAGAGGAAGAGCATATCTTGTTTTAGCTAGGGAAGCTAGCTACAAGCTTAATTGCTATATGAGATAAATTGACATGTCTTGAGTATACTAGAGATGATTGAATGTTCTAAGTGAGATTGTTGTGCTTAATTGACTATCATATGATACATCTTACCTTATATAGAATCAATGTTTGTCATCATCAAAAAGGGGGAGATTGTTAGCCCTATGGTTGGATAACCTAGGCTTACATCTTGTTTTGATGATAACTACACATTGATTATGTTCTAATGTGTGCTTTGAGTGTATTCTTAGTAGATATATACATGACACTCATGAAGACACATTTGAGAAGTTGGATAGATGGATTGAAGCCAAAGAAGCTTAAAGTTATAGTGGACATACTATGGAAGCTTCATCAAGTCCTATGTCAAAGAGCAAGAAAGAATGCAAAGGCTAAGTTACTATCGATTATGATTGATCTTTACTATTATGTAACTAGTCTTGGTTTGATGCTTGGATTGATGACTATGACCTAAAAAGACCTTAGGACACCTTGTGCATTGCATGTGAGTTCATAACCTTTCACACAAGTGTGGTTCTTGAAAATGAGTGAACTTTGGAGCTCACTCAGATTTTCTCAAAAACTATTTTGGTGCCAATCTTTTCATATCTTGATAAAACTTTTCATTAGCTTTCCAACGCAAAAAACGGCACCTCAATCCGATTTTTCTAGAGAAAGTTATGCCCAAAATAGGAAAGGGGGTTCCGTGAGGCAGCTGATAGGCAGTAGGGTAATACAGTCGACTGTATTTGAATCCAGTCGACTGCATTCCAATGCAGTCGACTGCATTGGTCAAAATTCAGCTCCAACGGCTATTTTCGAGGACAAAACTCCAACGGCTATTTTAGAGGGATTACAGTCGACTGCATTGGGAATACAGTCGACTGCAATGGCAGTTTTGCCCATATTTTGCCTCTAACGGCTATATTTCATTTGCTCTCTATATAAATGATTTGGGGCTTCATCATACACCATGGAAACCACATTCTAAGCCTCCATTCATTAGAGAAACATCAAGGCTCATAGATTAAACTTTTCTCTCTTCATCTTCATGATTTTACATCATTAAAGAGAGCATCTTTGTGAGCAATTCTTTGATTGAGAGTGAGCATTCTTCAAGTCATCAATTCTCTCATCTCTCTATTGTACTAGAGCTTCATTTGTACTCATTTCCTTTCAAGAGGTTTCTTTGTACACATTTGATCTTTGTAAAGGATTGTGATCAAGGCTTGGGTTTGTCAAGTCTTGGGAGCTTTGTGGATTCAAGGCTTGTGCTTGGTGTGGGGATATCACCAAGTGTTGTAAGGGTTTTGATCTTGACCCGGAAGAAGATTGTTGCTAGTGGATTCTAGTGCTCTTGCAAGGGACTTCCTTGAAGAGGTGGATGTAGGCTTGAGGGTATTCAAGCCGAACCATTTAAATCTCCTTGTCAAGTATCTCTAACTCAATCTCTTTACTTATTGCTCTTTAATTGTTTGAGATTGTTTAGTTAGCATCTTCATTGAATTATTACTTGGTTGTTTGCTTATTTAAGTTATTGAGATTGAGGTTTGTTGTTTGTTAATTTTTAAAGTAGTCTCAAAAACCCTATTCACCCCCCTCTAGGGTTGTTTTATTGGTTTCATGGTGTTCTTGGAGGATCTTGAGGAGGTATACTCGTATTCGTGGGGTTCAGCTGTCCTTGCGCACCTATATCGAGCACTGCACAAAGCTACGAGAAAGGGTGCCAAGTCCATTGCCGCCTGCCTCACTCTATTACAGGTTTGAGCATTTATTTTCTTGGTTGACGTGTCAATATATTCGTGATTAATTACTAATTCCATATAATGTTTGCATTCACAGGTTTGGTCTTACGAGAGGCTACCCACGGGTCGTCCACAACCGCGGGTATATTCCGATGAGACGTGGCCTAGGGTGTGGGCCTGGGGGCCTACGACCAACCGGAGGAGGAGACGGGTAGACCCTCACCACCATCTAAAGTTCTATCGGGGGAACTAGAGATACTAGATGCATCCCAGGTGACGTGGCAGCCATATGGCAAGGTGATGCATCGGTTGGATGAGTGGTGTTGGCAACTTCCGGTGTCGTACGTGCTGGCAGGTTTGGTTCGGGTGCCGCTTATTCACTTCGAAGTATGTGAGTTTCAGATGCCCGATCGAGCTATGAGGCAAGCTGGCTGTCTACAAGGGATACCAAAACCCGCTGTAGACATGCATACAGGAGTGGTCGAGGGCCGAACTTCGAGGTGCCTGATGCCTTGAATTTGTTGAGCGACGAGGTGCAACAGTGGAATACCTGGCAAGAAACATATGATAGCCTTGTATCGCTGAAGCCGACAGCATCAGCATTGAGGAGTACCTAATGGTTTCTCAAGGTGACGCGCACGAGGGTGAATCGCCCTTCCCAGGCGAGGAAGACATCGTATGCGCCACGTGAGATCTATGACCAGTTCTGGGCATTGAACATTGTAAGTCATGCTAGTGTTGTTTCAATTTTTATTTGCGCACCTTATCTACCATGCCTGAAATGATTAGCCATATTTTGTATGCATGTTTTTTAGGTTGACCAGGGCACTGAGGTGTTCAAGCAGCTGGAGGGGTTTGACTGGTTTGTCGCGCAGGCTCCTGACAATCTCAAGAGGTCCATTGAGAGGTACAAGACTGAAGTTCAAAACTTTAGTCTTGCGTACCGGGGTTACCAAGGGGAGCCGTCTAGTCGCTTGCCTCCTGACGCGTACGACTATCAGCCCCAGAGTCAGGTGTGGGAGCCGTCTAGTCGCTTGCCTCCTGACGCGTACGACTCTCAGCCCCAGAGTCAGGTGTGGGAGCCGTCTACTCGCTTCCTCCTGACGCGTACGACTATCAGCCCCAGAGTCAGGTGTGGGAGCCGTCTAGTCGCTTGCCTCCTGACGCGTACGACTCTCAGCGCCAGAGTCAGGTGACCCAAGTAGGAATCCAGGCATCGCGCCCAAGCATCCGGTCGGATAAAGGACAACCGACGAAGCCATTGAGTCCGGCCAAATGGGATTGGATCGACCGGCACTACTTTGGGCATGAGCCAATCGCTACAGCAGACTTTCCTGTTGCGGGATTCCTAGCTCACTCTGATCTAAGACTGTTGGCGCCGAACACAGATATTTCAAATTTTCTCATTGACGCTTATATAGATCTGCTCCGTGTTAGAGAGCTAAATTATAACCCCTGCCAAACTTTGAAGCTCAACATGTATGCCTCTTTTGTTATCCCCTTCATGGTGAATAGCATGAAGGAGTTCACAGAATGGAGGAGGAGGAGGGACAAGCAAGGGTGAATGGCGACCATCTGCAAACGTGCTTTCCTACTTGAACGCAGACTATCAATGTCACGCAGCTGAGGCGAACCTAATCATGCTACCTGCTCTTCATGCAAGCCACTTCTTCCTATTAGTTCTCTTTCCAGAGAATAAAGTGGTCCACATATACGATAGCCTAAGGGAAGACGGACCTGGTCGGCAGCTGGCGCAGATGTACTCCACGTACATCAATGCAGTGGTTAGTTTATATTTCTTGACCTTCGCTCATAGTCTATTCTTCTTGTTACATAGGCTTGATAACCTTTTTTATTGTTGGATGCAGACTACTATCATTCCACTAGCGTGCCGACATTTTAAGGGGGAAGCCATCACGAGCAAAACAATGATAGATCCTTGGACGGTCGTGACGATACAAAACCGACCAAAGCAATATAACAGTCATGATTGCGGGATTTACGTCCTCAAGTACATGGACTACATAGCTCGCTCGGATGTGCTCGAATATGATACGTGGTCTCGAAACGATGCCTTGACGTTTAGATATAGGATAGCCTGGGAGCTGAAAAAGGGTGTAGCTAGACGCCTTCCTTACCATTATCCTGAGATGTAGTAGACGTTCGTATGTATTATTATTACTATTGTTAGATTTTGGATATTAAGGTTTGAAATTGAATTAGCCTTATTATTACTATTGTTTGATTTTGGACAATGGGCTAACTAGCGTGCCTAAGGTGCAATGAGCAAAAAAAAAGTGACAAAAAAATTACATAATTTTTCGAAAGTTATGAATTGGGTCCTAAAGTGTGCCCGAATAGGCCCTTCATAGGAAAACCCAAAAAATAATGTGTCTCGTTTTTTGCCGAAATTCATACAAATGGGCTAACTAGCGTGCCTAAGGTGCAATGAGCAAAAAAAAAGTGACAAAAAAATTACGTAATTTTTCGAAAGTTATGAATTGGGCCTAAAGTGTGCCCGAATAGGCCCTTCATAGGAAAACTCAAAAATTAATGTGTCTCGTTTTTTGCCAAAATTCATACAAATGGGCTAACTAGCGTGCCTAAGGTGCAATGAGCAAAAAAAAGTGACAAAAAAATTACGTAATTTTTTGGAAGCTATGAATTGGGCCCTAAAGTGTGCCCGAATAGGCCCTTCATAGGAAAACCCAAAAAATAATGTGTCTCGTTTTTGCCGAAATTGTACAAATGGGCTAACTAGCGTGCCTAAGGTGCAATGAGCAAAAAAAAAGTGACAAAAAAATTACGTAATTTTTCGGAAGTTATGAATTGGGCCTAAAGTGTGCCCGAATAGGCCCTTCATAGGAAAACCCAAAAATTAATGTGTCTCGTTTTTTGCCGAAATTGATACAAATGGGCTAACTAGCGTGCCTAAGGTGCAATGAGCAAAAAAAAGTGACAAAAAAAATTACGTAATTTTTCGGAAGCTATGAATTGGGCCTAAAGTGTGCCCGAATAGGCCCTTCCTAGGAAAACCCAAAAAATAATGTGTCTCGTTTTTTGCCGAAATTCTTACAAATGGGCTAACTAGCGTGCCTAAGGTGCAATGAGCAAAAAAAAGTGACAAAAAAAATTACGTAATTTTTCGGAAGCTATGAATTGGGCCTAAAGTGTGCCCGAATAGGCCCTTCCTAGGAAAACTAAAAAATAATGTGTCTCGTTTTTTGCCGAAATTGATACAAATGGGCTAACTAGCGTGCCTAAGGTGCAATGAGCAAAAAAAAAGTGACAAAAAAAATTACGTAATTTTTTGGAAGCTATGAATTGGGCGCTAAAGTGTGCCCGAAAAGGAGTTCCAAAAATATCAATAATCCACAAACCAAATCACAAATTAAAGATTCCACAAACCAAATCACAAATTTAAACATTATAAAAGTTCAATTTATACAACTGAAACATTAACCCTAACACTCTTCCTCATCATCGTCCTCCTCGACCATACTGCCAGGTTCGATACCTAACACTTTATAATGGTTTCTCTTGTCATGATCAGTCATCTTATTACACAACGCACACTTTCGCAATTTTTTTTGACCCGTTGCTTCTTCAATCGGATTCTTCATGCGTATTGCTCGTTTTCGCCCTTTTGTTTGAGAAATAATTGGATCAAAAATGTCGTCCTCCTCACCTTGTAGGTCAGTGCCGTCAATGACTGGCTGTGAAGCTCGATTGAATCTACCGGCTGGAGTTGTCCGAGTAGTCGGAGTGTCCCAGTTTCTGGTAATGCCATCCTAAACTGTGCATGGTTAGCCTTATCCCGTGCGGCTGCTTCAACTTGATACCTGTACCCATCAAATGTTGACGCTGCATCCATTGATAAACCGTGCATGATGTTACAAAGGTGATTATATCGCAGCGTCTCAGATTGCTCGAAATCAACTGAAACATTGGGCACGTAAGGAATGTGACCGTGGACTCTATTGGCTTCCTTCGTCCACCGTTCCAAGATATACTGTGGAGGGATTTCACTAGCATTCTTGGCGCTCAAAACCCTCAACGCGTGTCGACAAAGTATACCTTTATGCTCAAACAGTTGACAGTTGCAATTAACCAACCCGGTGTCCATACAAACTGCTACGGTAAAATGTCGTCTGTTCCTCGGAGCCGACGAAGAGCACGGATTGGCGAAATTCGTCACATTTGTCAAAGCATAAACCTTGAGATCTCTGGTGGAATACTCGTGCAACTTTGTCATGCCATATTGATTCGACTTTAGTAGTTCCTCTTGAAACTGTCTAAACATTTCCTTGGTATAGACTTGAGCCGCATGAGCCTCTAAAGGTGAATAAACTAGTATAGCTCTTTCTTTGCAAACTGTAGCCGCGTCGGCTTCTCTCTCAAGGTAAAATTGCCTGTCAACGGCTTTCTGCATCTCTAGTACGAACTCCGCTATACTTGAAGACTGGCCTACGTACCCATCAAAGAATGAATTCATACTTCGCTTCTCGAGGTCGTAGTCATTCCGGCTGCAAAAAACTTCTTGGTGTAGGCACCGACCCACTGTGTCTTGATCTCATACAACGATTGTAACCATTCATGATTGTGCAAATAGTAGTCATCCATTAACGTGGCCCACCTCTCCTCGAACACGTCTACCGTCAACGATTTCTTCACACATGTATTAAAGTCAGTCTTGAATGTCGGATGGTTTGCATATACATTGTGAAGCCGTTCGGGATATTTGTTGCTTATGTGCCATGTGCACAGGCCATGGTGAGTATCTGGAAGGACCTTAGCGATTGCATTTTTCATTGCCAGATCTTGGTCGGTGATGATGGTCTTTGGAGGAATATGATACATTGCTTTAAGCCACGTTTCAAATAACCACGTAAATGACTCCTCCGTCTCATCCCTAAGCAGGGCAAAGCCAAACGAGATTGACTGATAGTGGTGGTTCACCCCGGTGAACGGAGCAAAAGGCATAGAGTACTTATTTGTGCGGTATGTGGTGTCAAACGTCACAACATCCCCAAAATTTTGGTAAGCAGCTCTAGAACGGGCATCCGCCCAAAATATAGTACTAATGCGGTTCTCATCATCCAGTTGGAGACTATAGAAAAATCCAGAATTCTCACTCTGAAGGGACCTGAAGATATCAAGTGTAGCTTGAGAATCACTCTTACCGAAAGACTCTCTCCTCTGAGCACGAAGTTCATTTCGAAGGTCTACTTCGTTGAAACTCAACTTGTCAATCCCCCCAGCCTGGCTTGAGAAAACCCCCATCATTCTAGAAGGTGGAATTTTAGCCTCGGCCATTGTAAATATCAGTTGTCTGTGTGCCGCGCTTATTTCTCGGTGTTGATGAATTTGACCAATCTTACTAGGGGTCATCAACTGATGATTATGGCTCAACTCCACTCCCGTCACAACCCAATGGTTTTCATTTTTCCGGTGTACTGCATACACATGGGCCTTGCAGCCGGTACCCGGAAATGTGTCCCGTTTTCTTTGTCTTGTTGGCCCTTCGTCACTGATCCGAACAACCGGGGGTACATGCGGTGCTCCTCTATGACACTCAAATAGTCTTCCACAAATTTGATCTGTATTCGCCCGTTTTCTAGTCGTCTTAATTCTAATACCGAAACCTATCGTTTTCGAATATGCTCTATAGTATGCTTCAACTTCGTCCAGTGTTTGAAAAACTTGACCAAGTAAGGTGGATCAGAATCTTCACAAAAAGTATTTCCTCCAGTTGCATCCATATTTATACTGAAATCTAAAAAATAAAAATTATATCATTCTCAACAAGTCATAGAATTAAATAAAATAAAAATAAAAATTATTTCCTCCAGTTGCGGAAAATTTTACAATGTTCAATTACCAAAATACCCCCGATGAGCGGCAAATTACCGAAATGCCCCCGGGGGTTCATTATCACCCTAACGCCCCAAATCAGCTTCAAAACAACCTTTCAGGTGTTTTACTTACATTTCTGGACTAAAAAGTCCTTTGAAAAACTTAACACCGTAAAATTACCAAAATACCCCTCTCGGGGTGGCAAATTACCAAAATGCCCCTGGCATCAGAATAATCTCAAAAGTGCTTTGAAATGCTATTTTAAGCTTCCTGAATTCATTCTTGATCTAAAAAGTATTCTACGGACTTTTCGCCCAAAAATCCCGAACCGGTGTCCGGATCGAGCGCTTAAAAGCCCGTTCGGCCAAAAAAATAGCTAACGACTTCGGAATGGCCCAAATTCTTGGGGAATGGAACTTCCAAACATCCTAGGGTTCTCATAAAAGTTTCACGCGAAATCGCGCTAGCTTGATATTTTAAATTACACTACAAAGTTACAAGGTTTCCCGTATCAGTTAACCCCTTTCCAGTCTTTGGAAAAATCTGAAATTTTTCCAGATATAGATCTTTTAAAAATAACTAGGGTCTTTTTTTTAAACTTTGGCAAAATCTAGCTCTAGCTATTTTTTATAAATTCGTGAAAAACTGTCTAATTAAGTTTTCACCTTTAGCGACAATTACGTTTCGTATTCACATTAAACACACATAGTGTTACACCTTTGGAACACACATAGTATTAAAAATTATTTCCTCCAGTTGTGTTACAATGTTCAATTACCAAAATACCCTCGATGAGCGGCAAATTACCGAAATGCCCCTTGGGGTTCATTATCACCGCCCCAAACCAGCTTCAAAACAACCTTTCAGGTGTTTTACTTACATTTCTGGACTAAAAAGTCCTTTGAAAAACTTAACACCGTAAAATTACCAAAATACCCCTCTCGGGGTGGCAAATTACCAAAATACCCCTGGCATCAGAACAATCTCAAAAGTGCTTTGAAATGCTATTTTAAGCTTCCTGAATTCATTCTTGATCTAAAAAGTATTTTAGCCCAAAAATCCCGAACCGGTGTCCGGATCGAGCGCTTAAAAGCCCGTTCGGCCAAAAAAATAGCTAACGACTTCGGAATGGCCCGAATTCCTGGGGAATGGAACTTCCCAACATCCTAGGGTTCTCATAAAAGTTTTGCGCGAAATCGCGCTAGCTTGATATTTTAAATTACACTGCAAAGTTACAAGGTTTCCCGTATCAGTTAACCCCTTTCCAGTCTTTGGAAAAATCTGAAATTTTTACCTGATATAGATCTTTTAAAAATAACTAGGGTCTCTTTTTTGCACTTTGGCAAAATCTAGCTCTAGCTATTTTTTATAAATTTGTGAAAAATCCTAATTTTGACGCCCTAAAAAATCGCTATTTTGGAATCTATAAATGTAATACCGCTCATCCGATCTCCGATTTATCTGATTTTTGTTTCGTTCAATTTGTATTTTTGTTATCTTCGATTTGAGTCTACAATAACTATTTTTGAACTTTGAAATTAACATTGAATTATAAGAAAATTCCAAATTACTTACTTGTTTTGACTTGATATATTTAAAGAAAAATCCACCGATCTTCTAGCGGTTATCCACCGATCTTCTAGCGTGTTATCCACCGATCTTCTAGCGTAAAAATTTTTTGTTTGTATTGTTGTGGAGATTATGTAGGTGAGATATGGAGTATGAAGACAGTTGGTAAAGATGATGGAGAGTGGAAGAAAGGGTTCGGGGAGAAGGGATTATAAAGAGAGAAAAGTGAGGGAGAGAGAAGAAAGAAGACAGAGAAAAAAATCCATGAGTGAGCAGTCAAAGGCTGTGAAAGAAAAAAAATGGCAGAAGACTCTGCGGCCAAGCTTTGAGCTGCCTCTGGGAAAAAAAGGACCGGGGGGGGGGGGAAGGATACCACGTGGTATCACAGGGAGGGCGAAGGGGGGCATCATGGGGGGAAGGGGGGCCATGGGGGGAGGGGGCATCACGGGGGGGGGGGGGGGGACACCACATGGGAGGGGGGGAAGGGGGGCCATCAGGGGGGGAACAATAACACTTTGTTGCGGTTAGCTTTTGGAGGCAATGATGCCAACCGCAACAAAGAGTTACGGTTGTGCATTTCACAATAATCATGCCAACCGCAACACTTTTTTGCGCTTGGGCTTTTGTCCAGTTCTCTAACCGCTGGAAAGAGCAGCGGTTTGGTGGAGAAAAAAGAATTTCTCTATCGGTAGACAGGGATCGGCTCCTTATATATATATATATATATATATATATATATATATATATATATATATATATATATATATATATATATATATATATATAAGGAGCTAATCCGTTGATAGCGCTAGCAAAATGAGACAAGTTGCTAGCGCGATCTGGCCGTCCACGCGCGATATGTGGATGGTCCAGATCTTTTTTTACGTTTTTTTAAGTCTGTCCGCTACATTATGTAGCGGACAATTTTTTGACAAAAATACCCTCTTTTCCGTCCACTACATTATGTAGCGGACAGAGGCAGTACGAGATATTCTGACCTTCTTTTATCTTTCTCTCTCCTTTTGTCATCATTTTTCTGTCACATTTTTTACTTTAGTCTCTTTCCTTTCTCTCCAATTTTCTAAGTTGTTTCTCTCTCCTTTTGTCATCATTTTTCTGTCACCTTTTGACTTTAGTCTCTTTCTCTTTCCTTTCCGGACATGTGATCCTAGCTCAGAGAAACTGGCTTTCTCTCTTTTGATGGAACCATATATTACTACTAAGAATTTTTCAGATTTCACCATAAAATGAGAATGAGAGCTTACTGGATGAGAGCAAAGCAGACAGATGAATTGAAGCTTTATTCCATCAAGGTGGTCCTCCGGTTAAAGAAGAAAGAATCGGAGAAGTAGTCGTTTTGAGAGTCCGCTACATAATGTAGCGGACTATTTTTTTGACAAAAATACCCCTAATTCGTTAATTGAGAACCTTGTATTCTATGGGCAAAGTATCTGTCCGCCACATAATGTGGCGGACAAGCCAAGATTTTTTTATGTTGTTTGCTTTTAGATCTGGATCAATGGTTGCGGTCAGAATGGAAGTTAAGCTCAAGTCTGCTAAGAGAAAGGTTTACTTCATTATGTGTTGGGTTCATGAGCAGCTTGGAGATGTTTGGTCTTCCTTAGCCGTCATTGTAAAGGCAGATTCCCAAGTATTTTGCGATAGTGATTCTGAAATGCAATTATTGATTCTGTTCATTGCAATCTCGGGTCTGGCTGTCCAAGTTTTATTGCCGACATTCCATTTGCATAAACCTTGCTTCTATAGAGGAAGATTTTGCAACTGCTGCTGAGCCTTGAGACCCCCAGCATAAACTAATTGAGCTCCGTTTGAGCTCCCAGAAGAGGCCACTAGTTCGATTGAAGCTACAGCACCAGCTGATCAAACCTCATTACAGAAGTACTCAATTGATAGATTTTTCAATCCAAATAAAGGAGACAAGCAATGTCTTGACGGAGAGGATGCCATCGTGCTGGGACTAATCAGCTTCGCGGCGGCGGCGCCGTCGTTGCTCCCACGGAGGCGCTTGACGGAGAGCTTCTCCAGGGAGGAGCTGTGGCTGAGCACGGCGTTCATGCCTTTGACGCTGAACTAACAGATCTGGGAATTGTAAAGGGAGAGAGAAAGAAAATACCTCTGTGCAAGAGCAAAAAGAAATGAGAGAGAGAGGGACAGAGCATTGATGATAGAAAAAGGAGAGAGAGACAAACATGTCAGGAAAATAACGATAAAAAGGAGAGAGAAGGAGAAAAAGGGTTTGAAAACTAGTCTGCTACATAATGTAGAGGACGTACTCTTTTTAAGCTGAAGGGTATTTTTGTCAAAAAATAGTCCGCTACATAATGTAGCGGACGTAATTAAAAAAATGCAAAAAAAAGATCTGAGCCGTCCACAGATCGCGCGTGGACGGCCAGATCGCGCTAGCAAATTTTTTCATTTTGCTAGCGCTATCAACGGATCAGCTCCATATATATATATATATATATATATATATATATATATATATATATATATATATATGTGGAGCTGATCTGTTATTTTCTTGACATGTTTCTCTCTCTCTCTCTCCTTTTTATGTCATCAATGCTCTGTCCCTCTCTCTCTCATTTCTTTTTGCTCTTGCACAGAGGTATTTTCTTTCTCTCTCCCCTCATAATTCCCAGATCTACTAGTTCAGCGTCAAAGGCATGAACGCCATGCTCGGCCACTGCTCCTCCCTGGAGAAGCTCTTCGTCAAGCGCCTCCGTGGGAGCAACGATGGCGGTGCAGCAGCGGAGCTGATCAGTCCCGGGGCGACGGCATCCTCTCCGTCAAGACACCGCTTGTCTCCTTTATTTGGATTGAAAAATCTACCAGTTGAGTACTTTTGCAAAGATGTTTGATCAGCTGGTGCTATAGCTTCAATCGAACTAGTGGCCACTTCTGGGAGCTCAAACGGAGCTCGATTAGTTTCTGCTGGAGGTCTCATGGCTCAGCAGCAGCTGCAAAATCTTCCTCTAAAGAAGCAAGGTTTATGCAAATGGAATGTTGGCAGTAAAACTTAGACAGCTAGACCCGAGATTGCAATGAACACAATCAATAATTGCATTTCAGAAATCACTACCGCAAAATACTTGGGAATCTACCTTTACAATGGCGGCTAAGGAAGACCAAACATCTCCAGGCTGCTCATGAACCCAACACATAACGAAGTAAACCTTTCTCTCGGCAGACTTGAGCTTAACTTCCGTTCCGACAGCAACCATTGATCCAGATCTAAAAGCAAACAACATAAAAAAATCTTGGCTTGTCCGCCACATTATGTGGTGGACGGATACTTTGCCCGTAGAATACAAGGTTCTCAGTTAACCGATCAGGGGTATTTTTGTCAAAAATAGTCCGCTACATTATGTAGCGGACTCCCAAAATGACTACCAAAATAACTACTTCTCCGGTTCTTTCTTCTTTAACCGGGAGACCACCTTAATGGAATAAAGCTTCAATTCATCTGTCTGCTCTGCTCTCATCCGGCAAGCTCTCATTCTCATTTCATGGTAAAATCTGAGAAATTCTTAGTAGTAATATATGGTTCCATCAAAAGAGAGAAAGCCAGTTTCTTTGAGCTAGGATCACATGTCCAGAAAGGAAAGAGAAAGAGAGTAAAGTCAAAAGGTGACAGAAAAATAATGACAAGAGGAGAGAGAAACAACTTAGAAAATTGGAGAGAAAGGAAAGAGAAATAGACTAAAGTCAGAAAGGTGACAGAAAAATGATGACAAAAGGAGAGAGAAAGAGAAAAGAAGGTCAGAATATCTTGTACTGCCTCTGTTCGCTACATAATTTAGTGGATGGAAAAGAGGGTATTTTTGTCAAAAAATCGTCCGCTACATAATGTAGCAGACATCAAACATGTCAGAAAATTAATCAGACAAAGGAGAGAGAAAGAGTCAGAAAAAAGTACTGCCGTTGTCCGCTACATAATGTAGCGGATGGAAAAGAAGGTATTTTTGTCAAAAAATCGTCCGCTACATAATGTAGCGGATAGACTTAAAAAACGTAAAAAAAAAAGATTTGGACCGTCCACAGATCGCACGTGGACGGCCAGATCGTGCTAACAACTTGTCTTATTTTGCTAGCGCTATCAACGGCTCAGCTCCCATATATATATATATATATATATATATATATATATATATATATATATATATATATATATATATATTGCTAGGGGTTTAGACCTATGTTAGCAAAATAAGGATCTTTAAAACTAGGATGGCAATAAGACCCACAACCGGCAGATCCCCGCCCTGGTCCGATAGGAGCGAATCTTTTTGACTTTGACCAGGCCACGGGACGGGTATGATTTTAATTAAAAAGGGTTGTATTTGTTTTAGTATTTGTCGTATTGTAATAATCAGACATTTTGTTATTGTTTTTTTTTATTGTGTAACATATTTATATTTTTTTATTATTTCTTGGTAGTAAATGTTAAAAGAACGACACAAGTGTATAACAAAACATAATACAATTTGTTGTTAAGAAACAAAGTTAAAATGTGATAATAACATGTGGCTTTATACTAGCCGCAAAACCGTGATTTTTAAAAGTGTGGTATGCGGGTAAATAAGTTTTAAAATAGAATAAATTGATAATTAAGTTTTAAAATAGTATTATATAGGGAAAAAAACTCAAGCAAAGTCCACCAAGAAGAGAGAGTAAGAGTGGTTCTCGGCAGAAAGAAGAAAAGAAAGAGAAAGAAAGGGAAAAGAAAGGGAAAAGAAAGGTTGTATAAGCCAAAGCCAGAAGAAGCCCCAAAAAGAGGAAAATGGAAGATAATAGGGCCACCACCAAATGAGCCGTTACCCTTTTTCGTTTCTCTATGAAAAATACTAGCTTTTATCTCGTGTGTTGCACACGGGAGTAACAACTGTAAAGTAGTAATTAAAGATCTCGTACTTATATGTCAAATAATAATAACAGAATTGGTAATATTATTTTCATCTTTTTATATGAGTTTTCTTACCCATTTTTGTTGTTAAAAATGACCTTAAGTAATAATTGTTAGCTTTAAGCAATAAATGAAGATGGAAAATGATATATGAAATGATAAAAATAGTCCGTTCAAACTGATAGCAATAATAGGGATATTACTAACAATAATAATCTTTATATTGAGGTTTGTATCATTCAAGGAAATCAAGAAAAAGAGTAATGATATATTAACAAATAATTGAGAATAAAATGGGAGAGTAAACTATACATGTAAACTTGTAATGAAATAAAAGGAGTGAGATTATCTTTAATGAGAGAGAGAGAGAGAGAGAGAGAGAGAGAGAGAACTAGTGGAGAATATTGGGCTTATATGAATAATAGAAAATATTTAAGATTAAAGAGAATATATAAAAGAATTAGTTTTAACAAAATCTTAGAAATTAATAAAATTGCAAAGATATAAATAAAAATTTTAAATGGCATATATTGATATAGAAGAGAGGAAATTATAAAATCTGTTTAGTTGTTTGAATTTCAACTGACAAAAAAAAAATTCAATTCAAATTTAATGATAGAGGGGGAGAGAAAAAAAAAGAATATAAATCATAATTAATAAGGTGAGTAAATTCAAAATGTTTTGAAAAAGTCAAAATAGAAAGTTCACGTGAAGAAATAAGAGAGTGCCCAAGTAAGCAATGACTGGACAACTTTCTCTCAGCTTCAACTTTCATATATATGTAATTAAATTTCTTAGGTTAATGAAACAAGACCACATGATGTATCGAGTCCTTTACGGACCTCATCAAAAGGAATGCAATATGAAAGTTTTCTACATTAATGGTCATTGTTTCATTTATTGTCTTTAGTTGAAGGGTTGAATAATAGAAATGTTATTCTCTATTTTTAAATAATCAACCGCGTTATCAAAAGAACAAGGCAAGTTGTGATGTTTCGTTTTGTGCCTCTTTCAAAATCAAAACCCTAAGTCGGAAACTTGTTGTTGTGTAATAAAACACATTCTTTCTCCCAATTCTATTTTGATTTTCTTCTCTCAAACTGCGAACGAGAAGAGAAATAGTAATTTGCATTTGAGAAATCTATTTTTAAACTGTTCGTGCTCAACTTCTGTGTGCCATTACTAATTTCAAGAAAAAGACGTACTCCAGAAAGAGAAAAATTCTCGCGGGAAAGAGATTTAAACTTTAGTCTCCATGATGGATTTTAAGAGTCGCCCTGAAACTAAATTTGATATATAAATCTATCTATATCTAGAATATATAAAGATAATTATCTTTTTAGTGTAATACCCTTTTTGGTAAAACATGACTACATATTTATATTATTGATACTTGACACTATAAAAAAAAATTCATAAAATTGGACACAAAAAAAGACATATTTGATTTTCATATTTTAAATTACTAACATATCATGTATATTGCAAGTGTAGTAAAATTATAAGAAAAAGTGAATATGTAGCTAGATATAAACTTGCTATTAATGAATAGAAAACAAGAAGAAAGAAGAGCATAATAATGGTAGTAACGGTCCCCCGCCAAACCTTATCGGCTTATCTTCTCGCATTAACGGTCTCAGGGGGCAGACTGAGAAAGTGGCAACAATGGCGATCTCTGTAACACCCTTCGGTTCTCTTTGTAAGCCTGCCTTATTTTCTTTGGATTGTCAACAAATACTCTGCTCCCCAAGCCCTACAAAATGGCGCATCAGAGCTTCTTCCTCCGCTGCTCCCAACGTCGAACTGGCCTCTTTGGAGGCCGCCATTGCCACGGTTCGTCCCATATCTCAAACACATACGAGCCTGATTTCAAATAGTATATATAGACATACTTCTACCCTTTATGCCGTCAATTAATTTTGTTAATTCCTCCTTCTCACTACTGAATTCTGGAGCCTTTTCAACGAGATAAACTTGTGTGTGCAATCAGACGATTTGCCATTACTTCCACAATGCAGTCTACAGCTTGCACTGCACGAGTTACAGATTTGTATAGCTGGAATTGCTTCACCTTAAGTCGAAGCTGCTTTGGAGATAATGCCTCAGTTGAGGTCAAAGTTAATATTGCACAGCATCCCGTTGAGGTCAAAGTAACATAACCTTACGAATAGAAGAAAAATGATTCTATTTAGGGCGTCTGAGTTTGATTCTCAAAGCTAGATTTTTCATTCTATAACTAATCAGCTCTTAAAATCAGATTAAGAACCTGTTTAACTTGGTAAATAATGCCTCCGTTGTGGTCAAAGTAGCTATAGCGCAGTGTCCCTTTGAGGTTGAAGTAACATAACCTTACTAGTAGAAGAAAAACGATTCTATTTAGGCCGTCCGAGTTTGATTCTCAGAACTAGATTTTTAGTTCTATAACTAAGCAGTTCTTAGAATGAGCTTAAGAACCTGTTTTGCATGGTATATGATGCCTCCGTTGTGGTCAAAGTAGCTATACCGCAGTGTCCCTTTGAGGTCAAAGTAACATAACCTTACTAGTAGAAGAAAAACAACTCCATTTAGGCCATTCAAGTTGCATTCTCAAAACTAGATTTTTAATTATATCATAATCAGCTAAAGAACCTGTTTAACCTCAGGTAAAAGCACATTCATGTAGGGTTTAATCTCAGTTCAGACATGTTGTTAACATAATGTGTGGAGTTGGAGTCAGGTTAATCACTTCATTTGCTTCTGCTGCGAGACTACTCTCGTTTACATAAATGGATTACAAGTCCAATGGATGAGAGAACCTTGATTACATATTTTGGGAAAGAAATATGCCATCGCATGATAAAAATATGATGATGATGATGATGATGATGATGCTTTCCTTTCATATGAACCCTTGGCAAGAAGTGACATTGTCCACTTTGTCTGGATCTCGATAATTCAATTGTAGTTGAGGCTTTCACGATGTTTCTTAATTTTAAGAGATCTGAGAATTACATGCTCTCTCTTGGTTCTCTTTTAATGGATTGTTCTTGATATTATTTGGTTAAATAATCTAAATAGGTGGCGTCTATCTCAAAAATTGAAGGGTAAAATTACTATCTCTTTTGTAAATATTTAATCTTGTCTGTATTAGTGGAGATTTATTGATGGAAAATCACTTTGAAACAAAACCCTAAAGATGCCACTCATCATAGCTACAAGTTTCGTCAGATTGCCAATTACATGCGTTATTTTTTGGTAATCACAAAGTATGACTGAAGTTAAATTTGGGACTCCAACACCCTTGGTAAATTAGTATCAAACTCCCGTGTGTTTTGCTCTATGTTTAAAGATTGTATGGGGCACATATGGTAGCTATTCTAATTGAATATTCTACATACATATAGCATTCGCCTGAAGTCTATTTTGAAGAAATATTCCATTCGTGGAGAATGTGGACGATATTCTGGAGTTTTTTCTTCTTAACACCAGCTTTGATAGGAAGGCAACCCTGCAGTTGAACCTTGATTTAACGCATCCTACTTAAAAGGGAACAATTTGCTAAATAAGAATATGCTATTCAACATCATGACTTCTCATATATTTACAGCAGTGAGGTGCAAGAAGAACCATTTATCTCTAATTTAACGTTGAATCCTCAATATAATTGCACGACTTGTCAAATGGTTACTGAACCATAGCACCAAAATAAGAAAATAAAATGTAATTGAGTCTTTTTCATTCGAATCATAAAATGATACGAAGCCCTGTAGTAGCTGCGTTGTTTTTGAAGCCAGCTCCAGATATGGGATTAATATACACCTGAGTCATAACTATCATACATTAGAATTTTGGGTTCCCTTTAAAGATACTCTTAGTTAAAATTCTAACTTGGTATGGAACTTGTATCCTCGGGTTTAGGTGGACTTTGTTTAGGAAGCACCACCTGTTTTGGTGGGGCCTTTGGCATGGACACCTACCTCTTTATTAGCATCAATGTATACTAATGTGGCTGCGGGGGGGGGGGGGGGGGCGTGAACGCCACATAAAGCTTTACCCTTGGTATAGGAATAGACACCATGACCATCTTGAATGCAGATTTTCCTGGAAGCAGAAGGCATATCTTGATGCCTTGTTTACCTTTATGGACAAGCCTTGGTATTGGTGCGCAGTTTTCGTGGACTTTATTCTTCCTATTCTTCTCCTTCAGCGTTAAAAGTAATCATAGAATATCATCGTCAAAATAGCAGCTGTCACCAGTTTGCAGAGGTAAAAGTAAGCCTCAAGCTTATATTTGTTAGGACGGTTCCCAGACTGGAATTATCAACTCATTTCTAAAGGAAGATGTTTGTCTGGAACGGTTTGTCATCATTTAGAGGACCTCATTCGTATAATGACATTATCAAGAATGACTTTGTTATGAAATCATTGGGCTACCGATGGAAATATGATAACAATATTATGCTCGTGTTCTTGTATTGTCCTTCTACCAGGCACCACTGTGCCTGGCTTCCAAGCTCCCTTCTTCCTTCACATACAAGGTCTATTGTCTAATTTTCCGTGAGGAATCTGTGGACGCCTACCTCAAAAGCTTACCTAAGAGAAGTCCTTGCTTCTTGTTTCAGAGGTCCTCACAAAAATACGGTTCAGCAAATTTAGAGTAATACCTCATTGATGGCTCCACTTGGAGTTCACACTCTTTCTGCAAATAGCCCCTTTTGTTTTATGGATTTGAATGCATGCGACAAAATTGTAGACTCATCTGTTTTAGGACTTGGTTATTTTCCTTTCAAGATCTAAATACAGACCACATGCCGCACATTCCGGTCTAGTAGAAAAACTTATTGAGTTTATTGCTACAATGTTGCCCCTTAGATTGCTTGCCGTGACTTTTGAAACAGCTGAGCAGGAGTGCTCCCGATAATAATTTCAGTGGGGCAAACTACTAGCCTCTTTGGCATTAAATAGAAGATATATTGATGAGAAAGTACACTAATATGAGGTCACTGTTATGTTGGATATGCACTGAATCGCTTTCTGTAAGATGCATCCATGCTTGTTTGGCTAAGTTTCTTGCAGCATAGAAGACTACTCAAGTGCCTTTTTGATAAGCAGTAACCAATACAAGAAAACTTGTCCTCACTGGCTCTGCATTATCTCATAATCCCATGGCTACTCTTCTCTTGTTTGCTCCTTGAACTTGTGACTGTTACGAGTTTCTGATTAATTGACATTTTTCATTAAGTCTGCAATTTTTCTGCTGCAGAAAAACAGTGATGCAGTTAAAGAATCGCTTGATCAGCTGCGAGAAGTTGGTTGGGCCAAAAAATGGAGTTCACAACCGTATGTCTCCCGTCGTACGGTGAGTCCCCATTAAAAAATTAGCGTTCTAGAAAGTTTTTACTCATCAGTTGTAAGGCACATATATGCCTTTGCATACATGTATATAATACCAACACTAATCAGTTTATCAATGGAAAATAATAAGTCTAACTATATCAAATATCTTTAACAGACGTCTCTTCGAGAGCTGACAACGCTTGGAATTAAAAACGCTGAGAACCTAGCAATCCCAAGTGTAAGAAATGATGTAAGTTTTGATGCACTCATCCCTTGTCTTACACTTATATCAGTTTTCTCTTCATTTTTTTGCTGAATCTGTTGCCAAATAATTTTCATGAAATTGATTTCATACAGTTATGCAGGCTGCTTTTCTTTTCACCGTGGTTGGAACAACAGGCTTTTTGGGTGTTCTTGCTGGACAGCTTCCTGGGGTAACTTCAAATTATTTCCCACATCTGTGTATAGATGGGAAGTTTATTGTATGTATTAACTTTTCATTATATGGTGGCCTCTGTGCTTCATCTTTGTGAATAATAATGTATCTGGCATAAAGCAGTCTGCTTATCGAGCTCAAGGTTTCTGCTCTTATGGCTGTTTATCTTGACGTGTAGCTACAGTTTGGTTATGCAATATGCACCACTTAGAAGAACGTATAATGCATTACATGAATATTCAGTAGTTTCCTCTTTCACATTTTCCAGAGCTTACAACTTAAGGCCTTCTCTTTCTTTCATTTTGAGCAGCAGTGTTACAGATAGTTTGCCGTGACTCTTTCAGTTACACATGCATTCTTTTAATAGGATAGTTACAATTAAATAAGGTATCTGGAGATCTGATCACATTATGAACCAAGACTAAACTAAGTGTCTGTCAACCTTTTGATCATGGAAAGAATCTGTAAAAAGCTATCAGTCTTCGCTAAAGCACAGTACATTGTGAGTTTATATGAAGAGGTTTTTCATTTTCAGTTACTCCTATGAAGGATACAGATAGCTTCTCTTATTAGATCAAAACTGATTGACAGTTCAGCTTCAATCAGTTGAACTGTCAATCAGTTTTGGTACAAAAGGGACTTATAGTTGCTAAGGACTGCCTCTTAAATGTTGACCCCTTACAAGGTTTCAGCTCAGCTAAACTTTGTTCGACTTATACATATGTTCCACCTCGAACTGATTCAAATCGAGAAAGTTCCTACTTTTACACTTCTTTCATTCCCATCGGAATATAAATCACCCAGTATTACAGCAACTAGAGACAGGCAGATCTTTGTTTCAGTCGCCTTAGTACATGCTTGAAATATCTAAATTAACGTGTAATAGTTAATTTAAGTATCCAAACTTGGCATATACATGTTAGAGCCCCTTGAGTATTTGACTAGAGATTGAGTTGTCTTTGACTTGAGATTGTAACTTACAGTATCCTAGTTCCCCCTAAACACTTGTCAAGATAAGTATATTTATAGATCTCAATAACAACTTTTAAGCCCTTAGGACCGTTCAATCTTCTTGTATCAATTCCAATATGCACTTTGACCTCCAATATTGGTATGAAAGAGGTATATACTGACTAGTGACTGTAATAAGAGCAACAATAAATGCAGTACAAAAAATTGGACTGCGTTAATTTAGTACCCTACGTAACCATCAGTCTATTTTCTCTAGTTATATCTACTCAACCTTTTATGGGTCCATGGGAAAATGCATGTTGGTGCATTTTATCTAATACACTTCATCTTGAAAGATTCACTACCTTCACTTTTTGGTAGTACTGTGGTTGGATTATGTTTTGTTCTCTCTTGTAATGTCTATATTATTTTCTGTTGGTTGTAAGGTAAATTTTATTTTACATTAATTTTAGCCTTTTGACGTCCAGTTATGTTCTATGTTTAACTGTTTCAGGATTGGGGCTTCTTTGTGCCATACCTGATTGGGAGCATCTCTTTAATAGTTTTGGCTGTGGGGAGCATATCCCCTGGGTAAGTCATCTGGGGCCAGAAAGTATATTTTCGCTTTACCTATGTGTCTTATATATGCATGTTTTATCATGGGCTAACCTTTAAAGCATCTATTGCATGAGGTCTTTTAGATTGCATTATGCGTAGAAGTGGAGATGAGGCTAATTTAGCAGGACTAACATCGAATTTGATGCATATTTATTTATTGAACCGTGGTGTAGGCTTCTTCAGGCTGCCATTGGTGGGTTCTCCACATTTTTTCCCTATTACCAGGATAGGATTGCTAGACATGAAGCAGCGCACTTTTTAGGTATTCTTTCTCGTTCTAAATCTACCAACAAATGGAATTGCTGATGGATGTATTTACCATTTTGTACTTCAATTTTTCTGTATGTGAGATGCCATGGAACTTTAAAGTTAACTTAGTCTTGTTATAGAGTAATGATAGAGGATATCCCCATGCAGGATATGGGTACATTTTATAGTGCATATGTCCATCATTATGCAGCTATGGTTTTAGTGCTTGCATGTTTAGAACACTCGCTCTGTGCCTTGCTTTGTTGATGAGCAAGGATTTTACCTTTTTACTCTAGGTTACTGCAGAAGGCCTAGATAGACGCCAACGTGAACTGCTCCTACTTGATCTGGTAGGCTTAGAAAGATAATTAGGAGAACAGTATATCTATAGATGTTACCATTTCATTCAGCATTAAGTCATAGGTTTCTTGACATGTTACATTCTCCTTGTCGCATATATCAGATGATACATACGCGCAAATGTTTATACGATCAGCATCTTTCCACGATCTCTATCACGATAACATATAAGCCATGGGTAAAGTACACAACACCCATTCACTTTATGTTAAATACTCAAAAACTTTCCAAAAAAAGATAAGTTGGTGGCCTTGTGTCTTTTGCAATAACGGATAGGGTGCAAGTGTAATTATCCATAAAAACAACTCCTTATGGTGAACCAAAATCAAATTAGCAAATTGTTTATCTTAAAATCTGACTGCCAGACCATCTTCTTCCTTAACGTAACATTATATGACTTGATTAATCACCCTTAAATTTCAGTTTCCTACTTAATTGGCCTTCCAATCCTGGGGTACTCCTTGGATATCGGCAAAGAGCATGTCAATCTCATTGATGAAAGGCTTGAAAAGCTGATATACAGCGGACAACTTGATTCAAAAGAAGTAGACAGGTAATTACCATCATAGTTCTCAATTTCATGTCTGGCGTTTTCTTTAGGATTTTCTTTACAAGTTTCTAAAGGTGTGAAACTCCCTCCTCTAGCGTTATATGCAGCCTTATCCCTTGTAACACAACAACATAGATGACCTCTGTACTATGCATTTCTTACCTAGAAAGTGCACATTCCTGAATTCCCACAGAAGCTCTTAGATTTCTGGAATTCTGTGACTATTTTATGAATACCTCAAGACCTAAGAGAGTATATTGCTTTTGTAACCAAGTCCAATAATTATAGGGGTGCAAGTGCACCAGCCTTTCCAGGCTAATCCAGTGCACAAGTCCTGCATTTGTCTTTCCAGGCCGTCAGAAGTCATATTTGATGTTTTATCTGTGGGTATCTGGTTAATGTGGTTCTAGTATTTTTTTCCTCGTTTTGTAGCACCCTCTGATGTCTTTTGTATCTTCCCTAGGATCAAAAACCATTTGAACCCTGAGATTTGCCCTTATAACGCATAGAAACCCTCCTGGTCCTCTCAATGACTCAATGGGACTCATTACGCATCTCAATGGACCCCTCCATGATAGACGGAGTGACATTGGTCCCGAATCATAGTAGTTTAGGGTGCTCAGAAAAATGAGTAAGCACGTAGACCTATCGATGACTAAAGCAAATACCCCACATCAACCCTGCCAGTCTTGCTCTTTTCTCAACCGAAAAACTGATATCAAGCTTCTCTTTTCTCTTGGTGTATTTACACTGCCACTTCCACCATCATATGCCTTTGCAGTCACTACTATTGACATGACACCCTCCAATGCATATTTTCTGAGGTATGAGCTCAGCTTTGATAGTCTTGACCATCAGCTCAAGAATGGACCCTGTGTATTGCATCTCCACGGCACACTTAGTAGAATCACCATGCACTTCTATGAGGAAAAGGGAAGCTAGAAGCAAAGCATTTGCATGCTTGTTAAACAGGGGTAGCCCCCAAGGCTCCTGCCAATGCATGGCCCCTTGAAGGCTAATTGTACACAGCCTTATTCATACTTTCCATACATGCTCTCTCCACTTTCGAACTCATCATGTGCAGGTTATGATGGAGCGACCCAATTATAAAGATACAGTTTTCTATTTGACTATATGAGTCTAAAA
>JAVXUP010004581.1:0-29430 GCA_033070095.1 Escallonia herrerae
AAATTGAATATTAGCACAAGGAATGCAAATGCCTTCTTTGAACAAATCTTAAAGTAGCTATCACCATATCATTTGATCGACGCCCCTTTGTTTCCTCACCCCCCACCACCGGTCCCCCGACACCATCAGCCAGAATCAACGAACAACGCCCCTTTGCCCCGCCACCACCATTATAGATCGACGACCCCCCTTCCCCTCTCACTTCGTCGATATGAGCATTGGGTGGTTATGATTTGAGACGTGAGCTATTTTATATGGTGATTGGTTATAATGGCAGCATGCGATTGTGGGTTTAGGGGTTGATTACAAATGTGGTTATTGTTGTCTGAGAACAATTTTGGATACAGTGATTTCGGTTTGATAACAACTACAGTTTGGTAGTTGGGGTTGGTGTTGGAAATGGTACTGGTGGGTTTATCGCAATAGTTTGGAGTTGGTGGTGGGTTTGGTAGTTGGTGGTGATACTGAAGGGTTTTATGGCGACAGTTTGAGTACGATGATGGTTTGGCGGTTGGTGGTTAGTGAGGTTTGGCGGTTGGTGGTGGTATTAATGGGTTTTCATGTCGGCCATTCGATTCGGTATGGTGGTGGTTAAGCTTGAGTTGGGGGTGGTTGAGTGTAATGGCTGTTGATATGATGGCGGTTGGTAGTGATGGTGCTTGAGTTAGGGATGGTTTGTAGGTGTGGCGACGGTGGTGCCTGGATTGGTGATGAAAAAGTTGAGGAGAGAGATAAGAAATGAAACTTACAAGATGGAGGGCATTTATGTCCATTTCCGTGGCCAATTCATCGATTAATTTTCCAAAATTGACCAATTGTAGTCAATCACACCAAGCCAGTAGATAAAGGGGGTCAATTCTCAAACTAAATATTTGATGGAATCAACCCGCAAATCTGAAACACACGATTTTATCATTTCCTCTTTTTGTTTTGAAGGATTACGTGTGAATTGTATGCTCAAACGCATTGACAACTGATATTTCACCACGTTGAAATTTCAAACGCAAGTTCACATAATTAAGAATAATCGTGATATCAATAATGAATTTATCTTATATATATAACACTGTCGATAATCACCAAAATAAATGATCGATAATCACGAAAACAAATGAGACCTTATCGTGTTGTTTAATGTTGCTAAAGTAGATGCTATTAATTCGACGGTACCGTAACTTGACACAGACATCCAGGCTAGTCAAAAGTAATAAACATCAAACGAAGCTAAATGCATGGAATTTCAAATAAGACTCAAAAGTAAGAACACGAAACGACGCACAAAATGAGTGGACCTTCGTATCCTAGCCATGTCAACCATAGATGTGTGAAACTATAGATGCCCCCCCGCCTGGAATTGGCCAAATTTCAACACATTGTTGTCGTTGTTGGGAAAGTTCACAATGTCTGTATTAAAGTCTTCGAATCCCGTGCCACGCCAACAATCTTCGTTGTTATCATGTGACCGTGCACAGTTTGCGTGTCAATGGAAAGGATTTTGCAACGTATCTTCCCAACCAACAAGGGAGAAAGAGAAAGGATCATGTGAACCGTGAAGGGATTTAAAAATTGAGAGTATTGAAAAGAATCTATCTTTGCTGCAACCACGTTGCTCTAGACCTTACAGATCGATTTTCTGGATTTCTGTACAATCTTCACCATTAAGGATGATGAAATGGTCATGAAAAATTGTCGGTGGTCATCAAAATTTTCATGGTATTACATGTATTGAACACATTTTCACATATATCACATAGTTCTCAAAAACTTACAATAGCTAAATGTTTTGGATGTTAAGATACGAAGACGTATCAAGAAAGTGACATGAAAAGTAAAGACTTTTATATGCTTTCACGTCATTTGAATCCTTGCACGCTCTAAATATGTAGCCCGAATCTTTGTATGTGCAATATCTTAAGTTTGCTATATTTTGTACTTTTTTTTGTTTTGAGAGTCGGATACAATCTTTAATCGAATTTGAAAAGTTGTTTATGTTTATCTCAAAAACAACAAATATGCAATTTATAAACATACAAAGTGATAAAAGTTTTTTCCAAATACTAAAACATCGTAACTATAGTCATAGATTGGACCAGCCCATCGTCAGATCAAGATGCCAGAACAAAAATACATAAATAAAACTGAAATGAAAAGAAGAAGAAGAAGAAGTCAGAGGGGCAGAGGAAACATCGTAACACAAGTTGGACTTAAAATGACAATTATACCCCAGGCTGGTTTCTTCCAAGAAAGTGATAGGCAATTGCAGTCTGCAAGGGCCACAGCCGACCAATACAGCAATAACTGTCTGCACCAGCTACCTTGGCTGTCATCCATTGCCGACCCCACTCCCCTTCCTCGAACCCCTTACAATTTCCCATCCCTCATCCTTATATATAATTAAACCCTCCTGTCCCCTCCAACGCATTCTACACTTTCTCTCTAAAATTTTGTTCTCAAATGGCGGAGGAAAAGGGAAAAAGTAGTGACGAATTTCAGGACATGTTGCCAGTAATGGCAGATAATTTGGGAGGAGAAGGTCTCATAAGGGAACTGTGTAATGGGTTCCGGCTGTTGATGGACAGAGACAAAGGGGTCATCACCTTCGAGAGCCTGAAGAAGAACTCTGCTCTTCTTGGGCTGCAAGATTTGAGGGACGACGAGCTCGTGAGCATGATCAGGGAAGGTGACACGGGTGGCGATGGGGCACTTGATCAGATGGAGTTCTGCGTGCTTATGTTCAGATTGAGTCCTGATTTGATGCAGGAATCCGAGGCTCTGCTTGAACATGCTCTGCAACGGGAACTCCGAAGATGACTATATTTATCTAACTCGGATTACTTTGAAAATAATTCTTGTAACTTTTGTTTACCATGTTGACATTTGGGAGAAAAAAGGATAAAATATTTCAAGTTGGAATGAGAATGGGGCACTATATTTGGGTACATAAGATTACTTTTCACAATGAGATATTCACATTCTTTTTTTATTATTTTGTTTATCGTGCAATTTTATTTTTCAGTTTTGGTGTCAGAATGAATCCCATCTAGAATATTTTACTTTCACTTTTAACTAGAATTAGAATTGTATAAATATCATTAGTTTTATAGTGATACTCCATAGAAATTTTAAGGATGAAAGTATGAATGATACTTAAGAAAGCTTTATCGATAAAAGTAATAGATTCTAGATGGGATTCATTTAAAAGGAAAGTAATATTTTATTTCACTTTTAACTAGAATTAGAATTGTATAAATATCATTAAAGGTTTTATAGTGATACTTAATAAAAATTTTAAGGATGAAAATAAGAATGATACTTAATAAAGCTTTAACGATAAAAGTAGACTTTAAATGATTAATAGTAAAATTCAAATAAGGATTCTCTTAAGTAAATGTGTTAAAGGAAAATAAAAACAAGAAGTAGGATGGAGGCTTTTGACTACGAGACCTCGCACATGTGCGACGTGTCAAAGCTGACTATGGGATGAAGAGTAAGAAGTGATCCATCTGCATTTCCAACAATGCCTCCCCTAGAAGTACCACCATTTCTAGTAGAGCAATTAAAACTGAATTTTTTTTTAATCCCCTAGAGAGAATACAATCATTGAATCCACGGAGAACTTTTGATAGTTTAAGTTTGGACCTAGATGCACGGGCGGATCCAGAAAGTTTAATCGTGGATGTTAAAAAAAAAAAAAAAATTATGACTAACATAAAAGAATTGAAAAGGTTCAAGTTCATATAAAATATGAATAATAAAAAATATATTATAAAAGCGTCAATATTAAATATGTTAAATATAAAATAGATTGTTCAATTTGACCACTAATTATATATCTTTGCTATGCATAGTGATTTATTTAACTTGTTAAGGTTGGTCAATAATAAATTATCACTTTTGCATAAAAAAAAACTTAACTCTTACTCTATAGATATATTACTAATGTGATTATTAATTGTATAACTATGTTAATCACGTATAAGTTAATAAATTATAAGAATTTAAAATAATAAAAATAACTAACCTTAATTTATTCTTGTCCTTTTGTAATAAGGAGATTTAGAATATAGAATAGAGTAAGAAAATGACAAAGACAAAGTACAGAGAGTAAAAAACAAGACAAAATGAAATCTTAACAAATTAATGCTACAATATGGTGACATTTTTAAAAATATTTTATATATTTTAAATATATTTATTTATTATTCCAAAACTAAAAGAGGATTTCGAAAAATCTTGAGGGGTGCCATGCCCCCCCTCCCCTTCCCCGGTCACGGGGGAGGTCCGCCCCTAACTAGAACGTCATGAAAATTACATGCTTTATCGAAAGACATAGTCAAAGAGGTTACTAAGTCGGTTCCTAAGTCCCACCAAAAGTTCTCTTACAAAAAGTCAAGGGAAAGATAATTGAAGATTGAAAGAAGATTATTGAGTTCCTTAAGGACCGATTCTCTTGCACTCCATAACAACATGCGATGAAGGAAGGCAACCGTGACAGTCTCCACATAGTGTCTTGATTTTTTTTTTTTAAGTTATTTGAGTTGTACGAAGTTATCTAAAAGTTTCATTTTATCGATAACTTTAGCGATAATTAATTTTCAGCAACACCTTTTAGCGTTACTAAATAAGTGTCACTAAAAACATATAACGACGATGATCAAAATTCTGGCTGATCTTTCAAGTGCCTTAATTGCCACTACAAGAGGGAGGGGGGGGGGGGGGATCGAATCTTGTAGATTGTTGGAATCCTTACAATATGCCGACAAATTATTTTGAAAGTGGTCGGAATTAATGGAGTGTATCGGCATTCTAGTAAAGGTCAACGAGGAATATTCCATGAATTCACAGCCTCCAATATGATTCGCTAGCAATTTCAGATATTCCAATAGTCCATCAAAGACACTACCCCCTTTTAGTGTGTGTGTGTGTATATATATATATATATATATATATATATATATATATGTTCTAGAATGTTATAGATTGTAATTACCCTTTCTATGGGTACCTATGTAATTTCATGTAATTGATAGACATATAAATACATGATTCCTACCCTAATTAGGGTGAATGAACCCAAAACTCCTCAACCCCCTGCCCCTAACACTTGTATCCCATGATCCGTGAGATATTGCGATCCTAGCAAGTTCGTTTTCTCACATTTTTCATGATGAATTAATTTTTTTCCCAAGGGCCTTAGCCCAGTTGACTTAGGAGTTCTTCCTTCGTTATTTTCTTTCCAAAGTAAGAAAACTCACATCCAACTATCGAACTTTCTTTGACTAAATCTATGGTAACAAATGATGGTGGTGACAGGTATGCACCGGTGACGAACAATTTGCAAGGCTATCTTTCCTCAACGTTGGTATTGGATTTGATGCAGGCGCATATGGATAGTTATGCTAATATAACTTCATGTATATATGCATCGATAATGGGGGTATGTTGGTGGATGGAGTAAAGTAGATCAAGAATGGATGTGAAAATAATGGATGAAGGTGGTAAGTCCAAAATTGAGCCCACTGAACAAGTAAGTGATCCAATCAATGACTTGTGTAGTTGAATTAAACAATAAACTCATGTGTTCTTGACTAGGCAAAATTACATGTTTGTCCTTTAAAATGGGTTACATCATCTGATAACTAACAAACTTTTGGTGGATGGAAGGATCATTCTGACAATAATAGTTGAGTAAAATATAACAATTCTGAAAACAAATCAAAGAACAGGGAACATTTTAACATTTAACTCAAACTTAAAGTATGGAAAAGTATAACTTTTTGTTAGATATTTTTACACTCGCCTCAAAAAGTAGTGACATGCTAGGCATGCGACCACTTAACTGGATGAACCTATCGTCGAAATAAATAATGATTTTAGCACAAATAAAAGATGATGTTCTAAATAATTACCTCAAACTTAAAAGAGGAGAATTATAACTTACCTTTCTAACAACTCCCCTAGAACTACTACCTTTCCCAACTAAAATTGAATTTTATCTTAACTTGAGATGAGGCGGCCTTTCAATCCAACGTACTTGAGAGCTTCTGATATATTAAGATCCGAAAAAAGAAAAAGAAGAAAAAGGGATTGGCGTTGTTTCCTAAGCGCCCCACAACAAAAAAAGGTCATGAAATGAATATTGCATGCTTGATTTCGGAAGCAATGGTGGAAGAGAGTCCAACCAAGTTTTTTTTTTTAAAGTCAAGGGAAACATAATTGAAGATTCAAAAATTGTTGGTTCCTCAAAGATATGGGGGGGGGGGGAGGGGGGGAATACAACCTCCTCTTAGATCGGCACGTGTCATGTAGGGATCATTACTACTCCTACCCGGATCAGACCTATGAAGGGTCTAAGGGCTTTCCCCCTTACCTGATATAAGTCCTCCCTTATCCACTTCACCTTAGGAGAATTACAGGATAGCAGTCTCCCAACAGAAGACTGCTAGAATAATGAGGGGGTACACTCACAAATCCTCAAAAATCACTCCGTTTCTCTGCTTAATTGCTTTGTGCTGTGCAGGTCCATTTGCGAGCCAAGTCCACCCCATGAACCATGATGGCTTGACTATCTCTAGGTCCTCATCGTCCTCGCTCTGAGCCATGGCTCGAGGGGAACGACTCGATTTCCACTAACCAATTGGGGCAAGGCCATTACCAATAATCCGGTCAAAACACCAGCTCTGCCAAAGCATGCAATCCTCCGCATGCTATTGTGGCTCTCAGGCCCATCCGAGCCCACACTGCCGCTGGCATTTTAGTACCATCACAAGTCGCAATCGACCAGAGTGACCTACTCGCTACCATCTAGGTGATGCAGAAGTCTATCAAGCAACAACAAGTCACAGTTGAGCAGCGGTCTGAATAAGAGGAGCCCCCAAGCACTAGAAGAAACATGGGCTTTAGCGACCGCCAAGAAACGCAGTCACTAAATTATAGTCTAGCGACCGCATTTGCGACTGATCTTATTTGCAGTCGCCAACTATAAACGCATTTTGGCGGGGTCAACAAAAATGTTGGTGCGAAATTTAGTGACCGCAATTAGCGACCTTCATGCCAGTCACTAAAATTAGCGACCGCAGTTAGCGACCTTCATGCCAGTCACTAAAATTAGCGATCGCAGTCAGCAACCTCATAGGCAGTCGCTAAATTTAGCGGCCTCTTCGTCAGTCGCTAAATTTAGCGACCGCTTTTGCAATCTCATTTGCAGTCGCTTAATTAAGCGACCACCGTTAGCAACGATTTTGGCAGTCACTAAATTAAAAGTCATAATAACCTCCCTACCCTTTTTGACATTGCCTTAATCTTTATTTTTGTCTCAATACCCGAACTGCCACCTTCCCCTCTATCCCCATTTACCTGCCTCCCCAACTACCATGTAGCCGCCCAAGCCCACCTTCCGTGAAGCCCACGTAGTTGCTGCTGCGGCTCCTGCCACGGACATGCCACAGCCAAGCCCACATCTCCTTTTAGCCCACACCGCCACTGCTGTCGGCCCTGCCACGTACACGCTGCCGCCAAGCTCACTGTTATTTAGACTTATGTCGTCGCCTGCGCCAGGATTGTGTTTACAATATGTTTTCTTAACACTGTCATGTTTTTCTTTTCGTCTTTCATGTTCTATGTTTGATTAGCCCTTTCATTGATTTTTTGAAGTACTTGATGCCTTGCTCATTTCATTAGAACTTTAATTCTACTTGCACGGTACCACAGCCCCTTAAAGAATTTTAAACTGGTTGAAGACTTCAAAATCTCGTTACATTACTTAGGGCTAAAGTGGTTGAAACTTTTTCGAAGGACTTCTTTTTTCTGAATAAATTGCTCGTGTTCTTACTTTGGCAAGTCATACCAGTATGCCTTCTAATTTTGTCTTCTAGAAAGTGGACTGATCTGTTGCACCATGCGTGAATCACCTTCTCCACATCTATATGTTTTTCTTAAAACCATCTTACGTCATCTGCGGTAGAATCCTCTTTGTTATTTTGGCAATTATGAGTGCCAGATGTTTTATCAAGTACTTTTTCCGGTTGTTTAATTCGCTCTAAACTGTCGAGTTAGTTTTGATATGATAAGCCACGTCTATAATAAGGCAAGAAGAAGATAGTGCTTCTAGTTTTTGTGTGAAAAAAAATACTACTTTGTGTATACTTACGTAGAAAAAAACAGCAACGAAAAATATTGTATTGTAATAGAGTAAATTGAACGAACATATTTCGAATATGAAATGTCTATTATAACTCGCGGGAAAAAAAAAAGGAACAGAAGGTGGATAGCCGAGGCATGAATCTTAAGACTTTATTCGCCCGCAACGGTGCTAACATTCTCTGACGAAAGTCTCTCAGGATACAACGGCAATACGTCTGAAAATACGAGCACTCCAAATTTGCAGACCCGGCGACCCAAAACATTGCAGAATTCTTTCTCTTGTGGACACAGACACAAGAACGAAAAATCGAATAGCAGAATTTCGGGAGAGATTAAAATTTTTTCTATTATGTTTTTCAGACCCGGGATACGTTTTTATGCAATGAAAAAATTTGCGGAGGGTACAACTCTTCACTTAAAGAGGGCAACTATTGGAGAGGTTGCAACTTTTTGAAAAAGAGTTTAATAATTTACTTATTTAAAATATTTTTGTCCCAAAAAGTATAATGTCTTATGGGCCCAAGCCCAAGCTACGGCCACGTATTGGACCGGGACAGGACGGGATGGGCGGGCGGTGCGCGCGTTTGTTGTGGACCTTGGGTCTACCTACTTAAATCCTTTCTCCTTACAAAACTTGGGTACCCCTAAGGAGCCCAACCTTTAGCCCAAGGCTAGATCTTATAAGGAGACCACATTTGCTTTATTTCTTCTATGTGAGATCCTCTTTTCCCTTCAAATTTTACCACTAATTTCAACTTTCTCATTTACTCCTCATTTGTTTTAAACTTGTGATTATACTATGATATTTACTCTAATAGATGAACATAAATCAATTTGTTCCTAACCAAATAATGGTGTGGAATCCATTTGTGAAAATTGAGTTAAAGTGGACTCCTCAAAGTGAGTTTAAAACCCACAATGCCAATAATCCCCAATATGAATGAAAAATTGACTGAACACTATACGCAAAGAAACGCTAACACTAGAAAGAGTTCAATTGGAGCGAAACTACATCAGGACAGGTAGCCAATGGCTTTGTACCTTCCCTAGTGAGAACTATCGAATTTACTTGTTAACCAGTGAACATGATGTCTTTAAGTACTGTTCAATCTTTAGTGTAAATCGAGACAGTAGAATTTTACACAATACCGCCCAAACATTGTTTTGAGGTTCTCATTGCTGTGTTCATTTCGGCCTTTAACAACTCCTGATTTTATTGAGCACTCTCTGAGAATTCATCCTTACAATTCTCATAGAAGCGATGCACTTCTTACTCACACAGGTGACTTCTTATTAAGAGGTTCATACTGCACCCCTACTTGGATTTCCAAGATATAAGAGTCATTAAAAGCATAGCTCAACCTAAATTTTTGTAGGTGGCACTGTCTACTCATCATAGGAATGGATATGAGAGTTTTAAATACCCCCCCCCCGGTTCTTCGTCCGGGTTGCATTTACATAATTCAGTTTTTCCTTTGAACCTATATCTTAGGATCTTCAGTCAGCTAGCTAGGGTTTCCATTATGGCAATTCTTTAGTTCATAGGCTTAAGACTCATTTCCCTCGATGACGTATTTACTTTCTCTCTAATCAAAGCCATTGTTAATGGATCCACAATGCTATCCTTTGACTTCACATAGTCAATAGAGATAATTCCACTAGAGAGAAATTGTTTAACAATATTGTGTTTGCGACGCATGTGTCTATGCCATTATATATACACATTGGCTATCATGATGTATGCAAATTGGTAGCATAGGCTTTGGCCAATTTGTAATATCCTCCAAGAAATTATGAAGCCACTCTGCTTCTTCTCCTACTTTATCTAAAGTAATGAATTCAGACTCCATAGTGGATCTAGTAATACACGTCTATTTAGAGGATTTCCAAAAAATAGTTGCTGCTCCAAATGTAAACACATATCCACTTATGGACTTTGTTTTATTAGAATATGATATCTAATTAGCATCACTGTATCCTTCTAATACAGCTACATATCTAATGTAATGCAGCCCAAAAATTAAGGTATATTTTAAAGGGAGCTGATCCATTGATAGCGCTAGCAAATGGAGTTAAGTTGCTAGCGCGATCTGACCGTCCATCCTGAAAGATGGACGGTCCAGATCGCGCCTTTTTCCAAAACTGATCCCCGTCCGCCATACTGTCTCGCGGACGGGAGTTTTACCTTTTTGCCCTCCTCCCATGTCCGCGAGACTGTCTCGCGGACGCCTTTCTGTTCCTGACATGTGTCAGGAAAAAGGCGTCCGCCATACTGTATGGCGGACGATCTCTAGGCTGACACATGTCAGGGCCTGTCCCCTCGGTCGCCTATAAAGTCTCGGGCGTGAGCCCCGAGAACTGTCCCCTTGGTATCCTAGAATCTATCCCTACTCGGCTCTTTCAGCAAAATTTTTGCGGGGCTTTCAGATTCACTTGCTTCCATTTTCAGCACCCTTCAAGCTTTTCTTGGAGTAACACACTTTTGGTTCAAGCATCACTCAAGCAAGGTAAAGTTTGTGATCTTGCTACCGTTTATCTTAGTAATTTTAATTTGTTATGTTCAGTAAATATATAATTAGCAAAATAGGAGACACTTTTGAGATTATGTATATGGTATCCTAAATCGGTCTAATCGTCAAGATAATTTTGAGATAATAAGCGTATTCTATTTCTACATAGGTCTTTTTCACAATGTCTGATTTCGTGTCGAGCTCCAGCACCCCCGTAGATGCTAGTGATCCGTATCTAGGACGAACCTTTCAAACGTTGGAAGAAGCTGGAGAATGTTTTCGAGCTTATTCATTGAGGGTTGGTTTTGGCATTAGAATAAAAACTACAAGAACAAGCAGCGTATCGAAAAGGATATGCTCTCGCTTATACGAGTGTCATAGGGGCAGAAACCCAGTGCAAAATGAGACACGCGTAGGCAACGATGACAGTGATGATGACGAAATAGGGTATGCGCGGAGAAGACGGGATTGCTTTGCGCGCACGAATTGCCAGGTCAAGATGTTCGTAAGCTATAAAGCCAAACAAGATCATTGGCTTATTACCAGCCTGGAACTGGCACACAATCACCCGTTAGTAACCCCTTCTAAGGTGAGTCAGATGCATCAACACAAGAAGATGGGTAAGGTCGCGAGGAGCCTAATTCACACAATGAGCGATGCGCGGCTAGGACCTACCGACATGATTAATGTTCTTGCTGAACAGGCTGGGGGAATTCAAAATTTAAACTTTAACACGACAGACGTTCGTAACGCGGTCCGAACCCATAGACGAGCCGCGTATGACCTCAATGATGCGCAAGCGACAATGAGCCTATTGAAACGGATGCAGATGGAGGACCCGCAGTTTACCTTCGACTATAAACTTGACGACGAGCATCGAGTTAGCACAATTTTTTGGGTCGACGGTCGTTCGAGGCTAGCTTATAAGCATTTTGGGGATGTCGTGACTTTCGACACCACATACCGTACCAACAAGTACTCGATGCCGTTCGCTCCTTTCACGGGCGTCAATCATCATTATCACTCCATCCTGTTCGGGTTCGCCTTGTTAAGGGACGAGAGCGAGAGTTCTTTTGAATGGTTGTTTAGGGTGTGGCTGGAAGCAATGAACTTCAAAGCACCGACTGTTATCATCACCGATCAAGATTTGGCAATGAAGAAGGCTATTGCTACCGTCTTCCCAGATACTCGACACAACTTGTGCACTTGGCACATAAGCAACAAATACCCTGAACGTCTGCATCACATGTACGCAAAGTATCCAGACTTTAAACAGGATTTTGACAAATGCGTCCTCAAGTCATTAACGATTGAGGAATTCGAGGAGAGGTGGGAAAAGCTTGTTCGGGATTACTCATTGCAAGACAACGAGTGGCTCCAGCACTTGTACGGGCTCAAAGAGCAATGGATTGGTGTTTACACGAGAAGTCATTTTTCTGCGGGCATGAAAACGACGGGCAGGAGTGAATCTATGAATGCCACGTTCGATAATTATGTGGGTACAGCTACCAATTTGAAGAGTTTCGTCACATCAGCACAAAAAGCGGTTGCGTCGTTGTTCGTGAAAGAAAGGGCTGCAGACTTTGCAACCACGTACAAGCAAAGGAGAAGGTTGCTTGAGACCCCGCTGGAGCTGAACGGTGCCAAAGTCTATACGAAGGAGATCTTCCTGCTATACCAAGTAGAGCTGCAAAAATCGGGCCGATACAGTATATATAAGGTGGCAGAAAAGTCGTCGCGTGAGTACAAGGTTTATTCGCTCGTGAATGACCTCGTCCCTGAGAAGCTGCGCAGAATTTATACGGTGACCCACGACACATTGACGGACTCGGTGACATGTGTTTGTAAGAAGTTTGAGTTCCATGGCATCCTGTGTAGACACATTCTGCGGTTTTTCACACAGAAGAATATCAGGACAATCCCCGATAAATACGTCCTGCCACGTTGGACGAAAGGTGCAAACAGGTTGCACGGTACCATTTCCTTTCCGGAGCACCCGTATACTGACTTTGAAGAATCAGAGACGTTGCGGTATAATCATCTGGTGACGATGTTCACCCGTTTGTCCGTAAAGGGTGCTGCTACAATGGTCGGATATAAACATCTCCTCGAGGTAGCTCAGCAGCAAGAGCCCATCGTCGACCAATTGGAAGCAGCTTCAGTCAGCAATGCGGTTGACACCGAGCCTACGACGGGATCAGAAGATGACGAGCCGGGGGAGGGAGCCGACAATGATATCCGGCCTTCGGATCCAATTATATCGCAAACGAAAGGCCGCAAGAGATCTACGCGGATGAAAAGCTCTATTGAGACGGCAACTCAACCAAAAAAGCTAAGAAGGTGTGCATTGTGCAACAAAATGACAGACCACGACAAGCGGAACCATTACAAGGCACTGGGGATAAGTCCAGTGCCTTTGCAAGACGGGGAAGAAGATGATGCCGAGGATGAGGACGAACAAGCTGCAGTGGAACTTTAGTGTACTGAATATTTTGTAATAATCTTTTATGAGCCATCAAAAGTGTCGGACATTTTGTAATAATATTTTAGTAATGACTCGTTTGTAATAACCTTTACAATCATTTTTTTATACGTGATTTCTTACACTGTCCGCTACACTGCGCAGCACAACATTAGAAACCTAAGGTATTAAAGAATACCCCCCCTACAACACTTAGTTTTTTTTTGTTTTGGTTCACTTCTCTGCGTCCGCTATACTATGTAGCGGACGGCCCCGCAGAATACCCCCCTACAACACTTAGTTTTTTTTTGTTTTTGTTCACTTCTCTGCGTCCGCTATACTATGTAGCGGACGGCCCCGCAGAATACCCCCCCTACAACACTTAGTTTTTTTTTGTTTTGGTTCACTTCTCTGCGTCCGCTATACTATGTAGCGGACGGCCCCGCAGAATACCCCCCCTACAACACTTAGTTTTTTTTTGGTTTTGGTTCACTTCTCTGCGTCCGCTATACTATGTAGCGGACGGCCCCGCAGAATACCCCCCCTACAACACTTAGTTTTTTTTTTGGTTTTGGTTCGCTTCTCTGCGTCCGCTATACTATGTAGCGGACGGCCCCGCAGACCCAACACTTAGTTTTTTTTTGGTTTTGGTTCACTTCTCTGCGTCCGCTATACTATGTAGCGGACGGCCCCGCAGAATACCCCCCCTACAACACTTAGTTTTTTTTTGGTTTTGGTTCACTTCTCTGCGTCCGCTATACTATGTAGCGGACGGCCCCGCAGAATACCCCCCCCACAACACTTAGTTTTTTTTGGTTTTGGTTCACAGTATAGCGGACGGCCCCGCAGAATACCCTTCTCTAAAACCCCTATACTATGTAGCGGACGGCCCCGCAGATACACATATTATCGATCACTTTGTTATTTTTTGAACACTTGGTTTCCCACCGTTAAATCACATTGGTCAATAAAATCAATCGCATTCAATAAATTTTTTGGGTTAAAAAAGTGTTGTAACGTTACAATGTGAATTGGGGAACATCATCTCTCGCAGGAATTATGTTCCTTACACGGATTTACAATAAACCTAATAGCTCTAGGCCGGCCATTTATAATTTGCCAAGCAATCCTATACCTAAAGTCTTGTATGCATTCTTCGCTCCAGACAGTCTTCTTGAGGCTCTCAGACCGGCAAATGTAATCCATGTACATGCAGAGGAAGACGCCGCAGTCCGAGGAATTATGTTGCTTGGGCCTACTCCTCTTCAATCGGAAAATGAGGACCGGCCTGCGCGATACCTTCTCCCGACGCCTACCATTGACCAGGGCAGCAAAAAGATTCTGCGAGAACCATAATAAGCATTAAACATAGCTAGCAAAATAAGATTAATCAGTTTTATAATATGCAAGTTACAACAAGAAGGAAACAGGATCTTACCATGGCATCCAACTGGCCTATGCCTCGGTACATATCAATCACAGGCATCACGTCGGTATCGTCGTAGAGACTGTCGACGACTGAAACCGTGCTCTGTAATGGTTCGTAGCAAACCAAGTACCAGTGGGCATTCCCTAAAAAGGGGATTAGAAACACGTCGGCAACACTTGCGCTCACTGGACTATCCCTAGCAAGATATGCTTGTAGGTTAGGGGACGGTTTCCACTGGGCCATGCCTCTCCCCTTCCTTGCATTGCCCCAGTCGTGCCACTCTTGTACTAGGAGCTGATGGAAAAAAGCATCCAAGATAAACACGCGCAGACCGATGTCTGGATGCTCCCGACACCTTCGCCTCAGAATTTGCACGTAGTGCGAGATGACACCGCTGTCTAACCAAGATCCCGGCGCCAGCGAGGCGATCTCTGTCCAAGAGGCATTGTAATCCAAGCCCTCGGGGTGATCCACGTCATACGACGCTCCGTCTTGGGGGGCCCCGCTAAAATAACGGGCTCGGATTATATCGCATTTATGCGGCTTTAGGGGCCTGGCTGGATGCCCTTTCGGATATTGCCCTCGGGGGTCGATCGGGGGATATTGGCCTCCAATTCCTTCTTCGGCCGGCTGATATTCCCCTTCGGGGCCGCCAACTGGTCCCGCCCACGGGACAATGGGCAGTGCCTCGGAGAAACCGTAGTTTCCGAAAGGAAAGTCTTGCGTGACTTGAGAGAGGGGTTCCGGGAACAAATTGAAGGAGGGGCCGCTGTAATCGCCCCACGACGCTTGAGCCTGTCCCATCCCCGCTTCAGAGGTACCAACAACTCCCTGACTCACCCCTGAAGCCTGTCCAGAGGGATCACCGTATCCCTGGCTGACGCCCGTATAACCCATTCCCGGGCTTACTCCCGAAGACTGGCCCGATGCTTGGCGCAAAAAATTCCCGCAGCCTAAAGCCAATGTCGCAGCCTGTTGGCAAAGATCCTCGCCCATTGCGCTCACCAGATCCCTCCGCTCACTCAACTTCTGGAAGAATGCAAGCGAGGCATTAACCTACATCCAAAGAGATAAAAAATTAAGTAACTTCAATCAGACATTTATATTCAACTAATTTGGTTCAAGTCAGACTTGTTGGGCAACTTACGAGATTGTATGCCATACGCTCATCGATCTGACCCCTAGGCGCATACCTCTCCCCACGTTCAAAGTTTACAGGGGCTACTCTCCTCCGCGTGATGCGGTAGTACCACTCATCGTACTGATCGATGCTGATAACGGGGTCTGGCTCCGAGACGATGGCCGCCAGTGTGTCCTGCCAAGAAGTCCAAAGCTCTATTTCGGCCGCGCACAATTCGTACGCATTGGCGGTGCCAAACACTCCGACATCCGGTGGGTTCCTGTTAACCCTCATATCCGGGGCATCGACTGGCAAACCCTGCTCCAACTCAAAATGGCGCATTGCTCGGTCGGGCAGCTGCCACTCTGCGAGCTCGAAATGGATCAGGGGTGTGCGCTGCAACCCGGAGAGCGTGAAGACGAACGACTCTCCCACCCGTCGCGCCAAACGTATGTACGGTGCCCAACGCATTTGGCCCGGAGATAGACGGTCGAACTCCCCTCGATAGTACGTAATGTTGTGATGGGGATCGACTCTCCTCTTGTAGTGGCTAGCCCTCCGGCTGTACTCCCAAGCACACAACCGAGGCCAGACTTTGTCGGTTCCATCCCTACGCGTTGGTGCACCGGGAGCAAGGTGTTCGTAAGACCACACCTGAGAACATCAAAAAATTATATTTATATCGTCGATTCAACAAAAATAAAACACAATAACGAAGACATGATTTATATGATATACCTGCAATAGCGAGAGACATGCACATATGGCTTTGGAGTTGGGCCTCGTTGCCTTGTGCAATGCTCGGTACAGATACGAAAGAACCGCTGCACCCCAGGCATAATCCCCAACCTCCGACAGGTTACCCAACAACGGTAAATATTTCACGCTGACCGTGTTCTTCGACGTCGTTGGGAATAAAATTGCTCCCATCACCCACAAGAGGAAGGCCTTTGTGTACACCACAAGCTCACGGCCCGTATAGTTTTCCGGCAAAACCCCGTAGGTATCTACCAACCACTTCAACTTTATACCACCAGTGCTAAATTGATCCTGGGGTATCGAAGTGAAGAAGTCTCGCGCTGTTCTCTTATTCGTTGCGTCTGACGGAGGAGCAATTACCGGCCGCCCCGTCACCGGCAACCCCAAGATGAACCCTACATCTTCTAGGGTAATCGTCATCTCTCCGATCGGGAAGTGAAACGTATTCGTTTCACTTCTCCACCTCTCAACAAGGGCACCTATCAAGGCCCGGTCAAGCTGTTGAAAGATCTGCCCATGCGTGAAAATCCCAAACCCAATTCCACGCAGTATGCTTTTCTGGGAATTGTTCAAGGTCCATCTCGTGAACTCGCGAGATACTTCTACGGTGGTGAGAAGTTCTCTTTCCTACGAATTATTAATAAATACAATTTGAGCAAAATGAACGGTAAAACAACGTTCGTAATAATAAGAAAGTTGATAAATAATGTATCTTACTCCACCATCCCATATGAGCGTACTGATATGGTTGGCTTGGTCGTATAACACGGATGGATCTTCTGGTCCAGGGATAAATTCCATTTTTTGCAACTGAAACTATGGAATCGGATTTTACAAACGCTAGCACATGAACAAATACATACATATATAAATCCTCATCACCGCTAGCACATGCTCAATGCATAATCAAAACCACGCATAAAACGCAATATTGATCACAACTATAGATTAGAAACATGTAAAGGATTGATTTTGTGAACTTACGTGATCTATTAGGGGGGGATTAAAGCTGCTCTTATGAAGAAATTGCGCAGATCTGCTTGCCAACGCCGCTGGGAATATTTGTGAGTAGGAAGAACGGGGAGAAGAAGAGTGTAGAAGTTATAGGGGGACTTTCTTTTGGGTTTGAATATATATATTTGCTGTCCGCTGGACAATATATATTTGCCGTCCGCTATATAGTATCGCGGGTCTGTTCCTTGTCCGCTATATAGTATCGCGGACGCTAGACTTTTGGTAGTTTTCTCTACGTCCGCTATACTATGTAGCGGACGACACATCTTCTCTACGTCCGCTACATAGTATAGCGGACGGCCCCGCAGAATGTTTTTGGTTGTGTTCTCTACGTCCGCTATACTATGTAGCGGACGGCCCCTCAGAATACCATTACTTAGTTTTTTCTTCTACACTTTGTTCCACCTCTCCAAAACTTCGTTTTTTCTACACTTAGTTTTTTCTTCTACACTTAGTTTTTTCTACACTTAGTTTTTTCTTCTACACTTAGTTCCACCTCTCCAACACTTAGTTTTTTCTACACTTAGTCCAAACTGTCCGCTATATAGTATCGCGGATATACTTACCGCAGAAAATGGTTGGCACGGACCAGACATTTTTTTTCAGTTTTTAAAACTGAAAAAAGAGGGAAAAATTTTTTGTCAAACGGGGCCTTAGTTCCCGACCTTCCCGAACCCGGCCTAAGCGGAGGGCCCTTATATCCGCTATATATATAGAACTATACAATGTGGCGTAATGTAATAAATTGGAATAAATTGGCGCCCGTAATGCAGTTTTAATAAATTGAAATAAATTGGCCCGAAGACTTGTTTTAGCGACATAGTACGTTAATGCTATTTTAATAAACTGACGCCCAAAGACTTGTTTTAGCGACGGAATCAACAATCTCAATTTTTCCAAAAAATAATGTACAATTCATAATCAACGATCTCAATATATCAATATATCGAGGCAACAAAAAAAGGCACAATTAACCAAGAAAAAATTTGAAAACATAATAAACAAGAACATAAATATTTTTATTATAATAAACTATGGTTCACAAATGGGGTACGAAAGCTTTTCACAAGCGCTCCGTTCAAAGATTACAACTTGAAAATCCCACCACCCAAGGTGTTCGAACACTACAAAGTCCCCGAGTTCGAGGCCATGCTGGCGCACGAAGACGTTCCAACCCTCTGCGAATTCCTTTTTTTGGGATCGGCCGGGCTTCAGCTTGATTTCAACCTGCCATGCCCCCTTGCGGCTATATAATCTTGCACTATCATGAATTGTTGTAAATTGATTGGTAAATGCTTCCGGTATGTCCTACCAAACACAAAATACAAAAAATAGGTTAGTTTTGGTTAAGAAAAACAAAAGATCAAACTTTTAACACACGAAAATACAGAGAAAGAGAAGAGGGATAGCCTACAAGTTCATGCTCAAATCCCGGCATCATGACTTTGAAAAAGTGTTTGCCTACCAGGTGCAAGTTGCCAATATAATCGTAGGCGTAGGTGGTCTCCGATCCAGAAGCCATCGAGATCGTCGTTGAGGGGAGGACGGTGGTGTCGGCGGGGAGATGTGGGTGACCGGAGATGTGGGTCGCCGTAGATGGGGTAGCGGCTTTAGGTTAGATGTTCGAGAGAGGGGACGCCGTCCGCTACAATAATATATATACCCCGATCTGATTAAATATTTATAGCAGGAGAGAGTTGACGAAGGGACGCCGTCCGCTACAGATACCAAGGGACACTGTTGACGCCATACAGATACCAGGGGACAGTTCTCGGGGCTCACGCCCGAGACTTTATAGGCGACCGAGGGGACAGGCCCTGACATGTGTCAGCCTAGAGATCGTCCGCCATACAGTATGGCGGACGCCTTTTTCCTGACACATGTCAGGAACAGAAAGGCGTCCGCGAGACAGTCTCGCGGACATGGGAGGAGGGCAAAAAGGTAAAACTCCCGTCCGCGAGACAGTATGGCGGACGGGGATCAGTTTTGGAAAAAGGCGCGATCTGGACCGTCCATCTTTCAGGATGGACGGTCAGATCGCGCTAGCAACTTAACTCCATTTGCTAGCGCTATCAATGGATCAGCTCCCTATTTTAAATACCTTAAAATTCTTATGATAGCTATCATGTGATTCTTTCCCGGATTGCTAGTATACTTGCTCAGTTTACTAATAACATATGCTATATCAGGTCTCATGTAATTCATGATATACATTAGACTCCCAATTATGCGTGAATACTTTAATTGAGATATTCTTTTACCAGTAGTCTTTGTTAGATGTAAATTTATATCCAGTGGTCTCTTCACAGGACTGTCATCATAACTTTTAAATTGTCTAGCAGTTTCTCTATATAATGTGATTGTGACAAGACTAATTTATTTGATGTTTTGGTAATTTTCATACCAAGTATAACATCAGCCGCAACCAAAGCTTTCATATCAATTTTATTGGCTAACATTTTCTTTGTAGCCTAAATGAATTCATCATTGCCCCTGATAATGAACATGTCATCCACATAAAGACAAATAATGACATATCATTTTTCTGTGTCTTTAACGTAGACTCATTTTGGTACATTCATTGATAATTGAAAGCCATTTTCAATCACGACTTCGTCAAACTTTTCATGCCATTGTTTTGGAGCCTGTTTTAGTCCATAAAGTGACTTAACAAGCTTACACAATTTCTTATTTTGATCAAGAACTACAAACCGCTTAGGTTGCTCTATGTAGATCTCTTCATCTAGACCTCCATTTAAGAAGGCAGTTTTCACATTCATTTGATGTATCTCAAGATTATTAATAGCTGCAATAGCTATTGATATTCAAATGAATGTTATTCTTGTAACTGATAAATATGTATCGAAATAATTAAAGTCTTCCTTTTGTTTATATATTTGACAACCAACCTGGCTTATATCACTACAAGAAAAAGTGGCTATGGCAACGGTAAAAAACTGCTGCTATAGAGTGAAAAACCGCTGCAATAGGGTTTCCCAGCGGACATATGCCGCTGCTATAGGCCTCGCTGCCATAGACATACAACAACAGTTATATGCCTTTACCGTAGCGGTTGACCGCTGCGGTATTGTTTCCCAAAATTTGCGCTTTAAAGGCCACTTATGGCAATGGCCACTATATGGCAGCGATCTCTAACTGCTGCTATAGGTAGCCACCTGAAATGAAATTTGAAATTATGGAAGCGGATAGCCCCATTGCTGTAGCATTTTTATTTACATAGTGCAACACTTATGGCAGTGCCAACTGACCGCTGCTATGCAACTTTTTTTTAATTAATTAATTGTTGAATACATATCAATTCAAGTAAAGACCTAGAGCCAAATCATCCAACCTGTTATCAAAGTAACGTACTTACTCAACTTTATTAACAAGCCATAAAAATATCGAAGCCATGCACCGAAATGTCATTGCATAAGATATTGTATAGTTATAAACAAAAGAAAGGTCAAGTTGTTGTACAGTTTAAATTAACTATAAACAATTTCACTAGAAACACCTTCTAGGAGGCAAAAGGCCTACATATATAGATGTTCAAAAGATGAAACACAACGGAATTTGCAACATCGATCACTCACATATCAGTCACTCTCATTGCTCGATCTATTTGCATTTGCCTCCACATTATCCTGGGACATAATCAAGCAACCATTAGTGTGCGATTCAGTTGACTACCATGAAGTTTGTTCAACTTCCTTAAGTAAATAGAAATGACCATAAAAACACTTATAAGAAAAGATACCAAGAGAACAAGTCTGACCAAGAAACCATGAAATGCACAAGTTGATATGCTGAGTTTAGCTAGTATGGTAGGACTTATATAGTTGGCGCTCATCAACTTTACAAGCAAGAGGATCAAATAAAACAAACTATGTAAAACCATCACTCAGCTAACTCGATCATTTCCTTTTTGAATTTTGGAACTCGTTTTGGTTAATTATTGCATCAAGAACTCATTTAGTAACATGGGTTTTTTGGTTCAAAAACACGAAAGAGAAACAACATAAGACTCCATAAGCTCTAGAGGTAAATAAGTACAACTAATGGACACCCATTCTGGGCAAAGGTGAAGCAACTAAAACTAAAGCGCACCTGTTCTCTGCAAAAGTGCCAGGCAATGACTGAAACTGAAACTAAAACTAAAACCACTGGTCAGGGAAAAGTGCAAGCCATTTCGATAAAAACCCAACAGCAATGCCCAACCCATTTAGAAAAATCTGGTGACTTGGAGACAAACACAAGAAGGTGTGAATGGCTTCCGTGCAAAGATCACATTACTCTCTTTAATTACCATGTCTCAACCCTTTTGCTTACCTATATTGGTCAAAGCCATCATACAATAAGACCAAGGGACTATTGATACATAATCATGCATTCTACTGAACAAAGCAGCAGCAAATCATGTTCCTAGATAACTACAAGTGTTCTTCCCTTGCAAAACTCAGAAAATTATAGTTTCAAGGCTTAATTATTTGGCATGGTCAACTCGGCAAGTCAAAGATTACCTCTAAACAACAAAGTCCAACTTACAAGTAAAGGTGGAAAACCAAAAAGGGCAGTAAAAGATAAAAAATACGGGAAAAGAGAAGACCTGTAGAAAAACAGAAAAGAAACTATAACTCACAGCACTAGCCTTTACCAATATCAACTAATCTTGAAAAGAAAATATCCAATTTTCTCTTCTTAAATCTTTCACAAAGAATTGCAGTATAAATTCACATATGCAATCACTGTGTACCTGACTAGAACTGGTAGCAGGGTCTGTAAAACTATTCCCTGTAAGTCGTTCAAGAGCTTCTTCCATCCTTGCCATTCGTGCCTTCATTTCATTCATTCCGGCCAGCTCCTCCTTAAGAGAACGAATCTAGTCTTGCAGTTTCACATTGTTGAAAGAACTCCACGTGTTCGAAATATTGGCCATGGGCCCCATTGCCCTCACCCTACCATGCCGGTCCTTACCCATAACCTTGGAAATAATATCATTTGGGCCGTTATCATCCTGGGGCGATGAGACCTCTTGTTGTAGTCTTTCAATATAATCCTAAAAGACAAACAAAAACAAGTCATTATCGATGAAAGATTGAGACCGAAAGACAAAAATTGGAGTGGAATAAATGAAAAGCAAGTAAAGAAGCTTACAGCCTTATTACGTGATGGCGGAAGGACATCTCTTTTGAGTTTCTTTGATTTGCGACTCACAATCCACATTGTTGCTCTACTCGGTCGAACATTATGAGTCTTGAACTTCAAAACCACAATAAAATATGATTACATTATATATGCAGTCCCTAAAAGTTGTATAGTATGTAATGTATAACAAGGCAGTAAAAGTGCGTGCATATTCTTCTTCCTTCCGTGAACTGGATGTTCGGCCTAGGGTATGTGGAATTGCATTAATGCTCGTCCTGTTTTTGCTATTTGACTGTGCCTCATCCTACAATTTAAAGCACATTAATTAGTAGATATCAAATAAAGACATGAATTATGTAAATAAATCTAAGTTCAGTAAAAATTATAACGTCGTCACGTTGCCAATAGCTCGCCAAGGTTTGCCACTGCAGCCAATCTGCCCTTTTTTCAGTTGCAACAAGTGCGTTTGTAGCTGATATATCATTTGGCTTGAAGAATTTCCTTTTTAACGAGCATTTTCAATCTTTCCAACGGGTGTTAAGAGTACGCATTATAGTAGTTTTTGCAAGAGGATGATTAGTTGTGAATCTGTTCTGTGACCACAAGTACAATAGCATCAAGAATTTTCAAATAGCTTAGAATAAATTTAGGAAATACATAACTTATTAATACCTCGATCTATTCCCAAGCCTTTTCTTTGTCCTCCTCTGGAACATCAGCCCACTTGCTATAGTTAATTGGTACCAGCTTGCTCGAATGTGCCACACAACCTATAAAAGTACCAAGCTCACGAAATGCACCGGTATTAGCATGACCCCAATTGTCATACCCTACATATTTTTGCGTCTCCCTCGTCCATATTTCAGCCCCTCTAGTGGGGCCTTGCTTTTTTTATGAACTAGAACCTGCAAGCAAAGAACATGTCCCCAGAGATTAATAAATCAATTTGTAGTCCAATCAGGTTTTCAGGCAGATTGAGATCTTGTTGATGAGCAGAAATGCTCTAAATGTAAAGCATAACAGCTGAGGCGTGAGGTCACAAACTTTCTTAAGCATGCCAGACTCTGTTAGGCCATTCTCACTACGTAAGGTATTGAGTACTTATAGTGCAATTTGCACTCATCAAACAAGACATGAAGATAGAACAGGCACCACCCTTTCACAATGAAGATGGGACCTCTATGATATCATGATATGTTGTATGAAATCAAGTAGCTAGCAGGTCACAGGTCAGAGATTTCATTGCGGGGCGGGGGGGGGGGGGGAAACATTATTCAGATTATTTATAAGCAGTACAAAAGCCTAAGGCAATTTGAAGAAAAATGGACCAATCTTGATCTCAAGCAGGACATAGCCTGTAAGTAGATTTTTAGGTCAATCTAGAAAATGCAAGAAAAGAACATCTTGAATTAATTGTTATTTCCTAACAGTTAATACAGCTCAACTAATTTCTCTCCTTTTATAACTTATGCTTCTTTTTCACTTTTGAGCCCACGATAGTATTCTTGGGGTCCCCCTTGCAAAGAAGCAAATTAGAAAAAGAGACATGATATTATCTTAACCCAATTGCTGGTTGCTACCCGTTAATTCTGCAACTTGCGTGTTTCTTTCCGAGGGCGACTCCACAGGGTACCATCCTCTAACCTATGGGTCAGCGTAGTTATTGGAAAGGCATGACCCAAATGTCCTGCGTATGGCCCTTAGAAGACGTATATTCCAAGGTCAGCAATTTAAAGGTAGACACAAAATCACTAATAAACAAGGTACAAAAATCTGCCACCGCATAATCAGGTAACCAAAGGAAAATGAAAACAATTTCTATATTATAATCAAAAGAGAGTTCAAAAAATCATATTATTCACTACTGGATGCAAGCCTCTTGGTAATCAAAACATATTTGATCCAGCACTAGCTCAAACTAAAGCAAGGGGATACCTCTGGGACAAACAAGCCAGGCATGGCCTATCCTGGATCAGTAGCATTTTCACATGACCCTTATCCAAACCCGCCCACCCCCCAAGCAGTTCCACGCAACATACCACCAAATGTCCCGTAGAAACAAAAATTATAGATGCAAATTTAACAATTGAAATGCAAAACTTAACCAAGCACTCTATTTTTCTGAAAATAAACATCAATAATCCCCAGTTGTCCGCCTCTCAATCTAGAGTCCATACACTCATTGGCAATCAAAACTGCATCAAGAATTTGCCTGCCCCCCGAACCCAACATATTTTGAGAATCTGAAATAAATTTCCACAAAACATGGCGGAATCTTTTTGTCATGGCCGGAGCTAATCCTGCTTCTCTTTTGTCTAATCAAAGAAGCCTTGCATGAATTTGGGGAACTCTCATCTTGCTAAAAGCTGTGTATTTTACTGGGGTAAATGGTACCCTAAAGAAGCTGGATCCTGGGTATAAGATGCATCAAAAGCTGGATTGCCAAATGCTTACGCTATGCAGGTAGATTGCAACTCACTATTGCCGTGTGATTACCTTCTTATGAAAAAATAGATAGTAATCCAATCACCTCAAACATGGATTACCAATTATGACAATACAGATAGAATAAAATCAGATTTTTCCTTCTCAAAACTCAGCTTTACCTGTGGATGGTGGGTCACTTTGTGACCCCTCAAGATGACTTGTCGCCTCAGCATCAAGTGCCTCATCCTCGATGTTGGGTGTATCAGTAATTGCAGCAACATTGGCATTAGTTTGTACCTCGACATTGTGCTGCTCGTTGATCTGGGGAGAATCTCGTGATGGCACTTGTGCGCTGCGACCTCCTCGTGCTCGAAGCTGCCGTCTATTAGCCATGAAAACACTATAGATACAAATATACGTATAAGCATAGCCAAAACTAGAGTAGATAATGACAAAACGCAAAATTGAAGTTAACCTTTAATTCAGCGACTACAAGAAACAAAATAAACGAACAAACAAAGATATGATTTATTTAGAAGTTTTATTCAGAAATAAATAGTACACAGAAATAGTTGTTATAATAGTTCTTATAACTCATATGACACAATTGAATACAGAAAACTTTGAAATACAGAGGAAAGAAAAGGAAATAGATAGTTATAGCAAACATGACTAAATCCAACTCAAAGTGTGAACTGTGAAGGGCAGAGTAGTGGGGGAAAAGTGGAAAACATGGATGCCTTCACATCTCACTCTCTTGTTATATAAGCATCTCCAGTTTTCTAAGTTTGAAGTGCAAAAAAGAATGAAGGAGACAGTTACATGTACAAGTACACTTGTAATGCTGACAGTGGTATTTTTATTATATCATACTGTAACATGTAATTTAAAGTATTATTGTACTTATGGTTGGTTTGACAAAACTTTTTTTTTTTATTTTCAGTTTTTAAAGAGCAGCTTAATTTTATTTTATTTTTACAAAAACAAGTGGGTGTTTGATAACCCTTGTTTTTTTTAGTTTTTTTTTTTGGTGTTTGGTAACCCTTTTTATTTTGACTTTTTTTGGGTGGTTTGCGGTGGCCATGGTGGGACGTAGCGGTGGTCGACGGTGGTGGTGGCTGGCGGTGGCTGGTGGCTGCCAGCGGTGGTCGCCGGCGACCGGTGGTGGCTGCCGGCAGTCGCCAGCAGTGGTCGCCGGCCGCCGGAGGTGGCTATCGGCAATCACCGGCGGCCAGAGGTGGCTGTCGACAGTTGCCGGCGGCCGGAGGTGGCTGCCGGCAGTCGCCGGCGGTGGTCGCCAAAGGTCGGAGGTGGCTATCGGAGGCTGGCGGTGGTCGCCTGACGTGGCTGCCGGCGGTGGGAGGGTGGTGGTCTAAAAAAAAAAACCAAAAGTGAAAAAAAAAAACCAGTTTTTGGAGTTTTTTTTTTTAATCTTCAGTTTAAAAACTGGTTTTTTAAATTGGAGAAGGAAAAAAAATGGTTACCAAACACACTTTTTTTTTTCAATTTTCAAAATTGAAAAAAAAAGAGGAAAAAAATCGCGTCAAACGTGGCCTTAATTAATAGTCTCCTTTACAAAGAATTTTTTATTTTCTTGAGGTGAAAGGAAAGGGATTAAGATTTGATCAATGTGCTGCAGTGGATCAAACTTGCAGATAATAGGACACCAGCAAATTACAAAATGATGAGAAAACTTATGAGAATGTTGCTAAATAGTTGAACAAGTATCTACATGAGCAGTGAATGACGAACTCTAAATTGTCGTGATTACCTATGCAAGAAAAGATACGCATAAAGTGGACAGCTCTAAGATGTTGGTCATAACTTCTAAGTAGCCTGCTATGAACATGATATTCTATGGAAACACAGAGAGAGTAGAGGTTGAAGTGTCGCAGCTGATTTAGTACCCTGCAACTGATGGATGGCAAACAAGGACCACACAAATAAAGAGCTGGTAAAACAACAGGTGCAAACCAAGCCCAAGTAGCAGATTCTTTACAATGCTAACTATACATTGGGTTTATTATCAGAAATTACAGAAGACAGTGCCCTCATCCAAACCTTTAGATGGCTATTTGCAGAGAATACCTAATCACAAATCCAGTATGCTCAAATCTAGCAGGACATAGTTTACATTACAAAAGCTCTAGCTATAATACTTTAAATTACATGTTAAACATTTATGCCATCGTTCTTCAATTCACAGTCAAACAACAAGAATCACAGCGTTGCACTTTTTTTTTGCAGCCAATAATGTACTAAGTTAATAGCTATCGTTCTTCAATTCACATTCAAACATCAAGAATCACTGCGTTGCATTTTTTTTTGAAGCTGAACATCAAGTTTCAATGTATGGAAACAGACAAAGATTTGATACCGCCATATTCATAGTGTCAAGTAATTGGAGGAGAGACAATGCCAGTTGCCGAGAGCTATATTCTGGAAAATAGATTTCAAAGAATTGGGACCTCGATCAAAGACCTATGGGCAGCACCGACACTAAACCACCACAATACTAGTTTCAATTTAAATTTATCAATCTCATGCGCAAAGTTTCAACTAACTAGAGATAAAGTAACACCAAACTTACCTCAAAAGCAAAAATCAGCAGAGATGATGAAGTGTTCAACACTGCACATCGATTGATAAAGGTCAGGAATAGATTAGAAGATTGAAAAACAGAAAAATTGAATTAGAGAAAGCCTAATTTGGGGAAGACCCAAGCAATTGAAAATCGAAAAGGGTGAGGGAGAGAACCGGAGCAACAATTCTATGTGTGTGCGTTTGAGTGTGTCAGTGCGTGCATTTGTGTGCGTCTGTTGTGTGTATGTGTGTTTCAAAGAGAGGAAGATCGAGAGTGAACCGAGAGAGGAAGATCGAGAGCCTGATTGCGTTGCTGCGTTTGCGTCCAGTGAATGGCAATTTAACATCGACCAGCATTCCCAGGCAGTATTGGGACTCCTTGCTAGTGAATGGCGATTTAACGTCGACCAGCAGTCCCAGCATTCCCGCTTGTATTGGATTTTATGCGATCTTGATTTTGCGGGTTTTTGAAGCATAAAGTTTTCAGCCACGCCTAAGTTGGGAGCAATTTTTTCATGAGCTATGGTAGCGGTTCATGGCAGCCGCTGCTGTATACTATCTATACCAGCGGCTTATATGGCCGCTACTATACACAGCATACGCCACCACTTTTTTTGGCCGCTGCCATAGAGCGCTGCTATTGGGCCTTTTTTCTTGTAGTGCATTTTTTGATTGTTCCATTAACTTTTATCTTTCTCTTGAAAATCCATTTACACCCTAAGGGTTTTTCAAGAGGAAGCTCCACCAGTTCTCACGTATTATGCATGATGGATTCAATTTAACTATTAATTGCCTCTTCCATTCTGGAGCTTCAGGACTTGACATAGCTTCACTGTAGGTACGAGGCTTATTTTCCGACAAATATGTTAGAAAATCAGAACCAAAGGATGTACACATTCTTGATCTCTTGCAACGTCTTGGTGAATATTTTATTAGATAAGAAATATCATTTACAAATAAGAAGTGTCATGATGGGTGAGCAGAGTTTTAGTTATTTTTCTTCTGTTTTGGAGTGTAGCACTTGTATAGGAGAGAGATAGTGTGTAATATCATGTTATGTTCAGTCTTTTCACTTATGTACGATTGTAACGTTTTAGCCATACTTCTGCTATTTATTTAGAGGTTTGTTGTGAAATTCTGTTTATTTTTTAGGTCTATTTTTCAATTAGCTTATTTAGAATTGCAATCTCCGACTGTTGTGACATTTAGTGGTATGAGAGCTATAGTTGTTTAAAAGCTAGGCTACGATCTTTATAATGGATTAGGTATTTGATTTTGAAATTTGGTGGCTTAAAAATATTTTTCGCCTGTTCAAGTGTGATATATGGGAGGCCAAACAATTAGCAACATAGTCAGGTTTTTGAGAGTTCTCAGGTGAGATCTCCTATAGCTTCTGATGATCTGACCTTGCTTGAAAGATTTATGAAGGTTTTGTGGGTGGCGCTAATTCGGATGAGGCAGAGGTATGGATAAGTAATAAGGAGAAATTATTTAAGAGAATGCAATCAACTTCTGCACATAAAGTCTCTTTGGCTACTTTTTATTTGAGTGAGAATGCATGGTTTTTGTGGAAGACAATTGATGCAAATTGGACAGCCAGTAATGTTATAAGAACTTGGGATTTGTTTACTGCTGAGTTTAATAATAAGTATATTCTAACAAGTCTTAGAAGAGATAGGGAATTGTTTTTCCTGCAACTTGTACAAAAGAACAAGACTGTACAAGAATATGAAAAAAGAATTTACTACCTTAGCTTGACATGCATATTATGTAGTTAAGGGTTGTGATAGCAAAGCTAGAAATTTTGAGATTGGCCTATTCCTGATATATAGGAAGC
>JAVXUP010004582.1:0-29419 GCA_033070095.1 Escallonia herrerae
TCCTTTCACGGGTGTCAATCATCATTATCAGTCCATCATGTTCCGGTTCGCCTTGTTAAGGGACCGAGCGCGAGTTCTTTTGAATGGTTGTTTAGGGTGTGGCTGGAAGCAATAAACTTCAAAGCACCCAGAGTTATCATCACCGATCAAGATTTGGCAATGAAGAAGGCTATTGCTACCGTCTTCCCAGATACTCGACACAACTTGTGCACTTGGCACATAAGCAACAAATACCCGGAACGTCTGCATCACGTGTACGCAAAGTATCCAGACTTTAAACAGGATTTTGACAAATGCGTCCTCAAGTCATTAACGATTGAGGAATTCAAGGAGAGGTGGGAAAAGCTTGTTTGGGATTACTCATTGCAAGACAACGAGTGCCTCCAGCACTTGTACGGGCTCAAAGAGCAATGGATTGGCATTTACATGAGGAGGCATTTTTCTGCGGGCATAAAAACGACGGGCAGGAGTGAATCTATGAATGCCACGTTTGATAGTTATGTGGGTACATCTACCAATTTGAAGAGTTTCGTCACATCTGCACAAAAAGCGGTTGCGTCGTTATTCGTGAAAGAAAGGGCTGCAGACTTTGCAACCACGTACAAGCAAAGGAGAAGGTTGCTTGAGACCCCGCTGGAGCTGAACGGTGCCAAAGTCTATACGAAGGAGATCTTCCTGCTATACCAAGTAGAGCTGCAAAAATCGGGCCGATACAGTATAAACAAGGTGGCAGAAAAGTCATCGCGTGAGTACAAGGTTTATTCGCTCGTGAATGACCTCGTCCCTGAGAAGCTGCGCAGAATTTATACAGTGACCCACGACACATTGACGGACTCGGTGACATGTGTTTGAAAGAAGTTTGAGTTCCATGGCATCCTGTGTAGACACATTCTGCGGTTTTTCACACAGAAGAATATCAGGACAATCCCCGATAAATACGTCCTGCCACGGTGGACGAAAGGTGCAAACAGGTTGCACGGTACCATTTCCTTTCCGGAGCACCCGTATACTGACTTTGAAGAATCAGAGACGTTGCGGTATAATCATCTGGTGACGATGTTCACCCGTTTGTCCGTAAAGGGTGCTGCTACAATGGTCGGATATAAACATCTCCTCGAGGTAGCTCAGCAGCAAGAGCCCATCGTCGACCAATTGGAAGCAGCTTCAGTCAGCAATGCGGTTGACACCGAGCCTACGACGGGATCAGAAGATGATGAGCCGGGGGAGGGAGACGACAATGATATCCGGCCTTTGGATCCAATTATATCACAAACGAAAGGCCGCAAGAGATCTACGCGGATGAAAAGCTCTATTGAAACGGCAACTCAACCAAAAAAGCTGAGAAGGTGTGCATTGTGCAACAAAATGACCGACCACGACAAGCGGAACCATTACAAGGCACTGGGGATAAGTCCAGTGCCTTTGCAAGACGGGGAAGAAGATGACGCCAAAGATGAGGACGAACAAGCTGCAGTGGAACTTTAGTCTACTGAATATTTATTGTAATAATCTTTTATGAGCCATCAAACCTGTCGGACATTTTGTAATAATTTTTTAGTAATGACTTTTTTGTAATAACCTTTACTCTCATTTTTTTTATGTGATTTTTTACACTGTCCGCTACACTGCGTAGCACAACATTAGAAACCTAAGGTACTTAGAATATTTTTGGTGTTTAGACCGTTCGCTACACTATGTAGCGGACGGCAGAACAGACTCCTCGACACTTGGAATACCTAATTATCCAACACTTAATTTTTTTTGGTTCTATTTTCTATGTCCGCTATACTATGTAGTGGACGGCCCCGCAGAATACCTAGCTATACAACACTTAGTTTTTTTTTCTTTTTTTCTTGGATGTCTTTTCTGTGTCCGCTATACTATGTAGCGGACGGCCCCGCAGAATACCTAGCTATCCAACACTTAGTTTTTTTTCTTGGATGTCTTTTCTATGTCCGCTATACTATGTAACGAACGGCCCCGCAGAATACCTAGCTATACAACACTTAGTTTTTTTTCTTAGAGCACTTTTCTGTGTCCGCTATACTATGTAGCGGACGGCCCCGCAGAATGCCTAACTATCCAACACTTAGTTTTTTTTTGTGGTTCTCTTTTCTATGTCCGCTATACTATGTAGCGGACGGCCCCGCAGAATACCAACACTTAGTTTTTTTTTTGGTTCTGTTTTCTATGTCCGCTATAATATGTAGCGGACGGCCCCGCAGAATGGAGCTCTTTTCTGTGTCCGCTATACTATGTAGCGGACGGCCCCGCAGAATGCCTAACTATCCAACACTTAGTTTTTTTTTTGGTTCTCTTGCCCCGCAGAATGGAGCTCTTTTCTGTGTCCGCTATACTATGTAGCGGACGGCCCCGCAGAATGCCTAACTATCCAACACTTAGCTTTTTTTGGTTCTCTTTTCTGTGTCCGCTATACTATGAAGCGGACGGCTCCGCAGAATGCCTAACTATCCAACACTTAGTTTTTTTTGGTTCTTTTTTCTGTGTCCGCTATACTATGTAGCGGACGGCCCCACAGAATACCTAGCTATCCAACACTTAGTTTTTTTTTTTGGTTCTGTTTTCTATGTCCGCTATACTATGTAGCGGACGGCCCAGCAGAATACCTAGCTATCCAACACTTAGTTTTTTTTCTTGGAGCTCTTTTCTGTGTCCGCTATACTATGTAGCGGACGGCCCCGCAGAATGCCTAACTATCCAGCACTTAGTTTTTTTTGTTCTCTTTTATGTGTCCATTATACTATGTAGCGGACGGCCCCACAGAATACCTAGCTATCCAACACTTAGGGTTCGTTTGACAAATTTTTTTTTTGATTTTCAGTTTTTAAAGAGCAATTTTTTAAAGAGCAGCTTAATTTTATTTTTTATAAAAACAAGTGGGTGTTTGATAACCCCATTTTTTTTTAGGCTTTTTTTTTGTGTTTGGTAACCCTTTTTTTTTTGACTTTTTTTTTTATGATTTGCGGTGGCGGTGGTAAGGCGTAGCTGTGGTTAACGGTGGTGGTGGTGGTTGCCGACGGCAGAAGGTGGCTGCCGGCAGTCACCGGCGGCCGGCGGCCGGAGGTGGCTGCCGGTGGTCGCCGGCGGCCGGTGATGGCTGCCGGCAGTCTGGCGGTAGTCGCCGACGGCCGGAGGTGGCTGCCGACCGACGGCCGGAGTCTCCGGTGGTGGTCGCCTGAGGTGGCGGTGGTGGGAGGGTGGTGGTGGTGGTCTAAAAAAAAAACCAGTTTTTAGAGTTTTTTTTTTACTCTTCAGTTTAAAAACTGTTTTTTTAAATTGAAAAAAAAATGGTTACCAAACGCTCCTTTTTTTACAATTTTTAAAACTGAAAAAAGAGGCAAAAAAAGAGTGTCAAACGGAGCCTTAGTTTTTTTTTTTGGTTCTGTTTTCTATGTTCGCTATACTAAGTAGCGAACGGCCCCGCAGAATACCTATCTATCCAACACTTAGTTTTTTTTCTTGGAGCTCTTTTCTGTGTCCGCTATACTATGTAGCGGACGGCCCTGCAGAATGCCTAACTATCCAGCACTTGTTTTTTTTTGGTTCTCGTTTCTGTGTCTGCTATACTATGTAGCGAACGGCCCCGCAGAATACCTAGCTATCCAACACTTAGTTTTTTTTTCTTGGAGCTCTTTTCTGTGTCCGCTATACTATGTAGCAGACGACCCCGCAGAATGCCTAACTATCCAGCACTTAGGGTAGGTTTGACACTCTTTTTTTGCCTATTTTTTTTCAGTTTTAAAAATTGAAAAAAAAGGAGCGTTTGGTAACCATTTTTTTTTCAATTTAAAAAACCAGTTTTTAAACTGAAGAGTAAAAAAAAAAACTCCAAAAACTGGTTTTTTTTTAGACCACCACCACCACCCTCCCACCACCGGCAGCCACCTCAGGCGACCACCGTCGGAGGCTGCCGGCCGCCGGGGACCACCGGCAGCCACCGCCGGAGACTGCCGGCAGCCACCTCCGGCCGCCGGCCACCACCGCCGGTGACTGCCGGCAGCCACCTTCAGCCGTCGGCCACCACCACCACCACCGTCGACCACCACTACGCCCCACCACCGCCACCGCAAACCACAAAAAAAAAGTTAAAATAAAAAGGTTTACCAAACACAAAAAAAGAAAACAAACTAAAAAAAAAAAATTAAGCTGCTCTTTATGCTCAAAAAACTGAAAACCAATTTTTTTTTTTTGTCAAACGAACCCTTAGTTTTTTTTTGTTCTTTTTTCTTTGTCCGCTATACTATGTAGCGAAAAGAATATTAACACTTAGGCTTCGTTTGACAAACAGTGAAGTTTTTTAAAGAGCCTTAAATTTTTTTTTTTTGGGTGTTTGAAACGAAACCCTTTTTATTTTGACTTTTTTTTTGGTGGTTTGCGGTGGCGGTGGTTAGCGGTGGTCGACGGTTTGTCCGACGGCCGGAGGTATACTAGTCACCGGCGGTAGCTGCCGGCCGTCTCCGGCGGTGGTCGCCGGCGGCCGGAGGTGGCTGCCGGCAGTCTCGGTCGCCTGAGAGATACTCTGCAGTTTAAAAACTAAATCCAAACGCTCTTTTTTTTCAGTTTTTTTTTCTTAGTTTTTTTTTCTTAGTTTTTTTTTTGTTCTGTTTTCTATGTCCGCTATCCAACACTTGGTTATTTTTTTAACACTGGCCCTGCAGATAGACAGATATCCAACACTTGGTTTCCCACCGTTAAAATCACAGATCAGTCAAAATGCTATCTCTGACCACAAATAAAAAAACTCAACTGAATTCAACACAACCATATCGGTCAATAAAATCAATCGCATTCAATATATGTTTTTTAAAAAAGTGTTGAATATAACGTTACAATGTCAATTGGGGGACCTCATCTCCCGCGGGAATGATGTTCCTTACACGGATTTACAATAAACCTAATAGCTCTAGGCCGGCCATTCATAATTTCTCAAGCAATCCTATACCTAAAGCCTTGTATGCATTCTCGGCTCCAGACAGTCTTCTTGAGGCTCTCAGACCGACAAATGTAATCCATGTACATGCAGAGGAAGACGCCGCAGTCCGAGGAATTATGTTGCTTGGGCCTACTCCTCTTCAATCGAAAAATGAGGTCCGGCCTACGCGATACCTTCTCCCGACGCCTACCATTGACCAAGGCAGCAAATAGATTCTGCGAGAAACATAATAAGCATTAAACATTAAACATAGCAACATAATAAGATTTATCAGTTTTATAATATGCAAGTTACAATAAGAAGGAAACATGATCTTACCATGGCATCCAACTGGCCTATGCCTCGGTACATGTCAATCACAGGCATCACGTCTGTATCATCGTAGAGACTGTCGACGACTGATACCGTGCTCTCTAATGGTTCATAGCAAACCAAGTACCAGTGGGCATTCCCTAAAAAGGGGATTAGAAACACGTCGGCAACACTTGCGCTCACTGGACTATCCCTAGCAAGATATGCTTGTAGGTTAGCGGACGGTTTCCACTGGCCCAGGGTTCTCCCCTTCCCCTTCCTTGCACTGGCCCAGTCGTGCCACTCTTGTACTAGGATCTGATGAAAAAAAGCATCCAAGATAAACACCCGCGGACCGATGTTTGGATGCTCCCGACACCTTTGCCTCAGAATTTGCACGTAGTGCGAGATGACACCACTGTCTAACCAAACTCCCGGCGCCAGCGAGGCGATCTCTGTCCACGAGGCATTGTAATCCAAGCCCTCCGGGTGATCCACGTCATACGACGCTCCGTCTTGGGGGGGCCCGCTAAAATAACGGGCTCAAATTAGCTCGCATTTATGCGGCTTTAGGGGCCTGGCTGGATGCCCTTTCGAATATTGCCCTCGGGGGTCGACCGAGGGATATTGCCCTCCTTCAGGGGGGTCAACCGGTAAATCTTGCCCTCCGCCGGGGGGCGAGAGCAAGGGATATTGGCCTCTAATTCCTGGTTCGGCCGGCTGATATTGCTCTCCGGCCATTTCTTCAGCCGACTGATTTTGCCCTCCGGGGGCGCCAACTGGTCCCGCCCACGGGACAATGGGCAGTGGCTCGGAGAAACCGTAGTTTCTGAAAGGCCAGTCTTGCGTGACTTGAGAGAGGGGTTGGGGTTCCGGGAACAAATTGAAGGAGGGGCCGCTGTAATCGTCCCACGACGCTTGAGCCTGTCCCATCCCCGCTACAGAGGGACCACCAACTCCCTGACTTACCCCTGAAGCCTGTCCGAGGGATCATAGTATCCCTGGCTGACGCCCGTATAACCCATTCCCGGGCTGACGCCCGTATAACCCATTCCCGGGTTAACTCCCGAAGACTGTCCCGATGCTTGGCGCAAAAATTTCCCGCAGCCTAAAGCCAATGTAGCAGCCTGTTGGCAAAGATCCTCGCCCATTGCGCTCACCAGATCCTTCCGCTCACTCAACTTCTGGAAGAATGCAAGCGAGGCATTAACCTACATCCAAAGAGATAAAAAATAAGTAACTTCAAGCAGACATTTATATTCATCAAATTCAAGACAAGTCAGACTTGTTGGGCAACTTACGAGATTGTATGCCATACGCTCATCGATCTGACCCCTAGGCGCATACCTCTCCCCACGTTCAAAGTTTACTGGGGCTACTCTCCTCCGCGTGATGCGGTAGTACCACTCATCGTACTGATCGATGCTGATAACAGGGTCAGGCTCCGAGACGATGGCCGCCAGTGTGTCCTGCCAAGAACTCCAAAGCTCTATTTCGGCCGCGCACAATTCGTACGCATTGGCGATGCCAAACAGTCCGACATCCGGTGGGTTCCTGTTAACCCTCATATCCGGGGCATCGACTGGCAAACCCTGCTCCAACTCAAAATGGCGCATTGCTCGGTCTGGCAGCTGCCACTCTGCGACCTCGAAATGGATCAGGGGTGTGCGCTGCAACCCGGAGAGCGTGAAGACGAACGACTCTCCCACCCGTCGCGCCAAACGTATGTACGGTGCCCAACGCATTTGGCCCGGAGATAGACGGTCGAACTCCCCTCGATAGTACGTAATGTTGTGATGGGGATCGACTCTCCTCTTGTAGTGGCTAGCCCTCCGGCTGTACTCCCAAGCACACAACCGAGGCCAGACTTTATCGGTTCCATCCCTACGCGTTGGTGCACCGGGAGCAAGGTGTTCATAAGACCACACCTGAGAACATCAAAAATTATATTTATATCGTCGATTCAACAGAAATAAAACACAATAACGAAGACAGGATTTATATGATATACCTGCAATAGCGAGAGACATGCACATATGGCTTTGGAGTCGGGCCTCGTTGCCTTGTGCAATGCTCGGTACAGATACGAAAGAACCGCTGCACCCCAGGCATAATCCCCAACCTCCGGCAGGTTACCCAACAACGGTAAATATTTCACGCTGACCGTGTTCTTCGACGTCGTTGGGAATAAAATTGCCCCCATCACCCACAAGAGGAAGGCTTTTGTGTACACCACAAGCTCACGGCCCGTATAGTTTTCCGGCAAAACCCCGTAGGTATCTACCAACCACTTCAACTTTATACCACCAGTGCTAAATTGATCCTGGGGTATCGAAGTGAAGAAGTCCCGCACCGTTCTCTTATTCGTTGCGTCTGACGGAGGAGCAATTACCGGCCGCCCCGTCACCGGCAACCCTAAGATGAACCCTACATCTTCTAGGGTAATTGTCATCTCTCCGAGCGACGTTTCACTTCTCCACCTCTCAACAAGGGCACCTATCAAGGCCCGGTCAAGCTGTTGAAAGATCTGCCCATGCGTGAAAATCCCAAACCCAATTCCACGCAGTATCTTTTTCTGGGACTTGTTCAATTCCCATCTTGTGAACTCGCGAGATACTTCTACGGTGGTGAGAAGTTCTCTTTCCTACGAATTAATAAATACAATTTAAGCAAAACGAACGGTAAAACAACGTTCGTAACAATAAGAAAGTTGATAAATAATGTATCTTACTCCACCATCCCATATGAGCGTACTGATATGGTTGGATTGGTCGTATAACACGGATGGATCTTCTGGTCCAGGGTTAAATTCATTTTTTGCAACTGAAACTATGGAAAAACCTTCTCAGCTTGGATTTTACGTTTTGGATTTTGATAATCGCTCGCAAAAATACGACGCTAGCACATGCATAATACATACAATGATAACATATATGAGCAGCTCCATAATAGATATATAGACATATATGGAATCGGATTTTACAAACGCTAGCACATGAACAAATACATACATATAAAAATCCTCATCATCGCTAGCACATGCTCAATGCATAATCAAAACCACGCATAAAATGCAATATTCATCACAACTATAGACTGCAAACATGTAAAGGATTGATTTTGTGAACTTACGTGATCTATTAGGGTATTAAAGCTGCTCTTATGAAGAAATTGCGCAGATATGCTTGCCAACGCCACTGGGAATATTTGTGAGTAAGAAGAATGGAGAAGAGTGTCGAAGTTAGGGTTTTTTTGAATATATATTTGCTGTCCGCTATACAATATAGCAGACAACATTAAAGTCCTCATGGGACACCGCTACAGATGGCCGCTGTACAGTGTAGCGGACTGGCGCGTGCTGACACCTGTCAGGTCCTGTCCGTCGCTCCACCTTCTGCGGGACTGTCCGCTATATAGTATCGCGGATATAGATAGTTAGTAATCTGCGGGGCTGTCCGCTACATAGTATAGCTGACATAGAAAACAGAACCAAAAGTGGGGCCGTCCACTACATAGTACAGCGGATGTAGAAAAAAATTAAGGGTCGGATAGGCCGTCCGCTACATAGTATAGCGGACACAGAAAAGAGTACCAAAAAATATAGCGAACACAGAAAAGAGTACCAAAAAATAAAAACTAAGTGTTGGACCAGAAAATGGTTGGCACGGACCAGACATACATTTAGTTCCGACCTTCCCGAACCCGGCCAAAGCGGAGGCCTTATGTCCGCAATATTGTAAAGCTAGACTTTGGTGTCCATTATATAGTAGAGCTATACAATGTAGCGTAATGCAGTTTTAATAAATTGGAAAAAATTGGCGCCCGAAGACTTGTTTTAGCGACATAGTAGGTTAATGCTGTTTTAATAAATTGGCGCCCGAAGACTTGTTTTAGCGACGGAATCAACAATATCAATATCGATAAACAATAAATAATGTACGATTCACAAAAACCGCACAATTAAGCGAGAAAAAATTTGGAAACATAATGAACAAGAACATAAATTTTTTTATTAATAATAAATTAGGGTTCACATTTGGGCATCGAAATTTTTTCACAAGCGCTCCGATCAAAGATTACAACTTGAAAATCCCACCACCCAAGGTGTTTAAACACTACAAAGTCCCCGAGTTCGAGGCCATGCTGGCGCACGAAGACGTTCCAACCCTCTGCGAATTGCTTTTTTTGGGGTCGGCCGGGCTTCAGCCTGATTTCAACCTGCCATGCCCCCTTGCGGCTATATAATCTTGCACTCTCATGAATTGTTGTAAATTGATTGGTAAAGGCTTCCGGTATGTCCTACCAAACACAATACAAAAAATAGGTTAGTTTTGGTTAAGAAAAACAAAAGATCAAACTTTTAACACACGAAAATACAGAGAAAGAGGGATGGCCTACAAGTTCATTCTCAAATCCCGGCATCATGACTTTGAAAAAGTGTTTGCCTGCCAGGTGCAAGTTGCCAATAAAATCGTAGGTGGTCTCCGATCCAGAAGCCATCGAGGTCGGCGTTGAGGGGAGGATGGTGGTGTCGCCGGAGATGTGGGTCACCGGAGATGTGGGTCGTTCTAGATGGGGTAGCGGCTTGGGTTAAATGTGAGAGAGAGAGAGATATAGCAGACTGATAAAAGCTAATTGCCCGATCTAATTAATAATATCTATAATAGGAGAGAGTTATATGTAAAGGACGAAGCGACTGACGGGACAGGTCCTGACATGTGTCAGCCTAGAGGTCGTCCGCTACACTGTGTAGCGAGCGCCTTTTTCCTGACACATGTCAGGAACTGAATGTCGTCCGCGAGACAGTCTCGCGGACATGGGAGGAGGGCAAAAAGGTAAAAAAGACCATCCGCGAGACAGTCTCACGGACGACTGACAGATTTCCAAAAAGGCGCGATCAGGGCCGTCCATCTTTCAGGATGGACGGCCAGATCGCGCTAGCAAAATACCCCATTTTGCTAGCGCTATCAACGGATCAGCACCCATATATATATATATGGGATCCGATCCCTATCGACCGGTGGAAAAAACTTATTTCTCCACCAAACCGCTACTCTTTGTAGCGGTTGCAATTATTCCACACAAAAACCCAACCGCAACACTTTGTTGCGGTTGTTATAATTGAGTCGAAAGCCAACCGCAACTCTTTGTTGCGGTTGCGCCCCCTCCCACTATTCTCCTTCCCCCTCCCCATGGCCCCACTTATCCTTTCCCCTTCCCCCATGGCCCCTTCCCCCGTCCTCCCCTTCCCCCCCACGTGTCCTTTCCCCCTTCCCCCCGTCCTGCCCTCCCCTCAGGCCCCCCCATGCCCAACCGTAACAAAGAGTTGCGGTTGGCCCCCTTCCCCCCGCCACGTGGCCTTTCCCCCTTCCCCCATGGCCCCCCGTCCTCCCCTCCCCTGCCACGTGGCCTTCCCCCTTCGCCCATGGCCCCCGCATGCCCAACCGCAACAAAGAGTTTCGGTTGGCCCCCTTTTCCCCTCCCCTAACCGCAACACTTTGTTGCGGTTGGCATGCCAACCGCAACAAATTGTTACGGCCCCCCGTGATGGTCCCCCCTTCCACCCCCACGTGGTGTCCCCCCCCCATGATGCCCCCCATGGCCCCCCCTTCCCCCTCCGTGATGCCACGTGGTGTCCTTCCCCCCTCACTCACACGGATTTTTTTTCTGTCTTCTTGCTTCTCTTTCCTTCACTTTTTTCTCTTTATAATCCCTCCTCCCCGAACCCTTTCTTCCACTCTCCATCATCTTTACCAACTGTCTTCATACTCCATATCTCACCTACATAGTCTCCATAACAATACAAAAAAAAAATTTACGCTAGAAGATTGGTGGATAACCGCTAGAAGATCGGTGGATTTTTTTTAAATATATCAAGTCAAAACAAGTAAGTATTTTGAATTTTCTTATAATTGAATGTTAATTTCAAAGTTCAAAAATAGTCATTGTAGACTCAAATCGAAGATAACAAAAATACAAATTGAAGGAAACAAAAATTAGATCAATTGGAGATCGGATGAGCGGTATTACATTTATAGATTCCAAAATAGCGATTTTTTAGGGCGTTAAAATTAGGATTTTTCACGAATTTATAAAAAATAGCTAGAGCTAGATTTTGCCAAAGTGCAAAAAAAGGACCCTAGTTATTTTTAAAAGATCTATATCAGGAAAAAATTTTAGATTTTTTCAAAGACTGGAAAGGGGTTAACTGATACGGGAAACCTTGTAACTTTGCAGTGTAATTTAAAATATCAAGCCAGCGCGATTTAGCGCGAAACTTTTATGAGAACCCTAGGATGTTGGGAAGTTCCATCCCCCAGGAATTCGGGCCATTCCGAAGTCGTTAGCTATTTTTTGGCCGAACGGGCTTTTAAGCGCTCGATCCGGACACCGATTCGGAATTTTTGGGCGAAAAGTCCGTAGAATACTTTTTAGATCAAGAATGAATTCGAGAAGCTTAAAATAGCATTTCAAAGCACTTTTGAGATTGTTCTGATGCCAGGGGCATTTTGGTAATTTGCCACCCCGAGAGGGGTATTTTGGTAATTTTACGGTGTTAAGTTTTTCAAAGGACTTTTTAGTCCAGAAATGTAAGTAAAACACCTGAAAGGTTGTTTTGAAGCTGGTTTGGGGCGTTAGGGTGATAATGAACCCCCGGGGGCATTTCGGTAATTTGCCGCTCATCGGGGGTATTTTGGTAATTGAACATTGTAACACAACTGGAGGAAAGAGTAGGGGTGTCAAACACCCGAAAAGTTATTTTAAAGTTGTTCTGAGATGTTTGTTGGGTCGATGGCTGCCAGGGAGTATTTTGCATAAGTTGGGGGTGTTTTGGTAACTCATCCCCTTTAAAATTTAATAAAAGAAATATTTGGTATATAATTGATGTAATACATTTAAAAAGTGGTTTTAAAGCGGTTTTGAGGTGTTGGGGCTGTAGCGGCCATAAGGGGGGTATATTGCTAAATAACCACGTTGGCGCTAAATTTTAGGGAACTAGCGTAATTAAGCGTTCGGAGTGGTGAGAAGTGAGGAATTATTTTAATACATTGAAATAATGAGATAATGACTATTGCTAATGCGTTGGTAAGCTAGGTTAAAGATCCATTTATAGTTTTGGAATGTAAATATTATGGATGCTAAGTTGGTTTACGATTATATTTTGTTCTTAGATATATGGATTTCAACGCCGGACCTCATGATACATCAATCCTATACGATGACGATGACCACGTCGCGAGGCACGTATTTGACGGTGTCGATAGGGGTGTTTTGGAAACAATTCAAAGCACAAGTCACCACGATGAGTGGGTACTAAACGAGGAACAAATACAACTATTACACCGTCAAAATTTATCTATGTTCACCGATCCCGGGATTTGGTCTCGACACGACGATTGCCTTATATCCGCTCTAGTTGAACGATGGAGGAGCGAGACGAACTCATTTCACTTCCGGTTTGGTGAAATGACTATTACATTAGAGGACGTCGGATTTATACTTGGAATCCCATGTCACGGCAAACCCATTACTTCGAGCAAAACGTCTGCATCCATAGCGAAGATGGCTAGGCAGTATTTCCCGGGAATTCCAAGGGAAGCTCTTACAACGAACGGCATCAAACTTAAATGGCTGAGAGAGCAGTATGGCGTGCTACCGGATGAATACACTCCTCACGATTTCGTGACGTATACGAAAGCATTCCTTCTGTATATTATTGGAGCCATATTACTTCCGACGCATTCGAAAAACACGGTGCATCCGAAGTATATGGTGTTCTTGGAGGATCTTGAGGAGGTATACTCGTATTCGTGGGGTTCAGCTGTCCTTGCGCACCTATATCGAGCACTGCACAAAGCTACGAGAAAGGGTGCCAAGTCCATTGCCGCCTGCCTCACTCTATTACAGGTTTGAGCATTTATTTTCTTGGTTGACATGTCAATATATTCGTGCATTAATGTGCTAATTCCAGATAATGTTTGCATTCACAGGTTTGGTCTTACGAGAGGCTACCCACGGGTCGTCCACAACCGCGGGAATATTCCGATGAGACGTGGCCTAGGGTGTGGGCCTGGGGGCCTACGACCAACCAGAGGAGACGGGTAGACCCACACCACCATCTAAAGTTCTATCGGGGGGAACTAGAGATACTCAATGCATCCCAGGTGACGTGGCAGCCATATAGCAAGGTGATGCATCGGTTGGATGAGTGGTGTTGGCAACTTCCGGTGTCGTACGTGCTGGCAGGTTTGGTTCGGGTGCCGCTTATTCACTTCGAAGTATGTGAGTTTCAGATGCCCGATCGAGCTATGAGGCAAGCTGGCTGTCTACAAGGGATACCAAAACCCGCTGTAGACATGCGGCCATACAGGAGTGGTCGAGGGCCGAACTTCGAGGTGCCTGATGCCTTGAATTTGTTGAGTTCGAGGTGCAACAGTGGAATACTTGGCAAGAAACATATGATAGCCTTGTATCGCTGAAGGCCGACAGCATCAGCATTGAGGAGTACCTGCAATGGTTTCTCAAGGTGACGCGCACGAGGGTGAATCGCCCTTCCCAGGCGAGGAAGACATCGTATGCGCCACGTGAGATCTATGACCAGTTCTGGGCATTGAACATTGTAAGTCATGCTAGTGTTGTTTCAATTTTTATTTGCGCACCTTATCTACCATGCCTGAAATGATTAGCCATATTTTGTATGCATGTTTTTTAGGTTGACCAGGGCACTGAGGTGTTCAAGCAGCTGGAGGGGTTTGACTGGTTTGTCGCGCAGGCTCCTGACAATCTCAAGAGGTCCATTGAGAGGTACAAGACTGAAGTTCAAAACTTTAGTCTTGCGTACCGGGGTTACCAAGGGGAGCCGTCTAGTCGCTTGCCTCCTGACGCGTACGACTATCAGCCCCAGAGTCAGGTGTGGGAGTCGTCTAGTCGCTTGCCTCCTGACGCGTACGACTCTCAGTCCCAGAGTCAGGTGTGGGAGCCGTCTACTCGCTTCCCTCCTGACGCGTACGACTATCAGCCCCAGAGTCAGGTGTGGGAGCTGTCTACTCGCTTGCCTCCTGACGCGTACGACTCTCAGCCCCAGATTCAGGTGACCCAAGTAGGAATCCAGGCATCGCGCCCAAGTATCCGGTCGGATAAAGGACAACCGACGAAGCCATTGAGTCCGGCTAAAAGGGATTGGATCGACCGGCACTACTTTGGGCATGAGCCAATCGCTACAGCAGACTTTCCTGTTGCTTCATTCCTAGCTCACTCTGATCTAAGACTGTTGGCGCGGAACACAGATATTTTGAATTTTCTCATTGACGCTTATATAGATCTGCTGCGTGTTAGAGAGCTAAATTATAACCCCTGCCAAACTTTGAAGCTCAACATGTATGCCTCTTTTGTTATCCCCTTCATGGTGAATAGCATGAAGGAGTTCACAGAATGGAGGAGGAAGCAAGGGACAAGCAAGGGTGAATGGCGACCATCTGCAAACGTGCTTTCCTACTTGAACGCGGACTATCAATGTCACGCAGCTGAGGCGAACCTAATCATGCTACCTGCTCTTCATGCAAGCCACTTCTTCCTATTAGTTCTCTTTCCAGAGAATAAAGTGGTCCACATATACGATAGCCTAAGGGAAGACGGACCTGGTCGGCAGCTGGCGCAGATGTACTCCACGTACATCAATGCGGTGGTTAGTTTATATCTTGACCTTCGCTCATAGTCTATTCTTCTTGTTACATAGGCTTGATAACTTTTTTTATTGTTGGATGCAGACTACTATCATTCCACTAGCGTGTCGACATTTTAAGGGGGAAGCCATCACGAGCAAAACAATGATAGATCCTTGGACGGTCGTGACGATAGAAAACCGACCAAAGCAATATAACAGTCATGATTTACGTCCTCAAGTACATGGACTACATAGCTCGCTCAGATGTGCTCGAATATGATACGTGGTCTCGAAACGATGCCTTGACGTTTAGATATAGGATAGCCTGGGAGCTGAAAAAGGGTGTAGCTAGACGCCTTCCTTACCATTATCCTGAGATGTAGTAGACGTTTGTATGTTTTATTATTACTATTGTTGGATTTTAGATATTAAGGTTTGAAATTGAATTAGCCTTATTATTACTATTGTTCGACTTAAGACAATGGGCTAACTAGCGTGCCTAAGGTTCAATGAGCAAAAAAAAAGTGACAAAAAAATTACGTAATTTTTCGGAAGTTATGAATTGGGCCCTAAAGTGTGCCTGAACAAGCCCTTCATAGGAAAACCCAAAAAATAATGTGTCTCATTTTTTTTTCCGAAATTGATACAAATGGGCTAACTAGCGTGCCTAAGGTTCAATGAGGAAAAAAAAGTGACAAAAAAAATTACGTAATTTTTCAGAAGCTATGATTCCACAAACAAATCACAAATTTAAACATTATAAAAGTTCAATTTATACAACTGAAACATTAACCCTAACACTCATCATCATCATCGTCCTCCTCGACCATACTGCCAGGTTCGATACCTAACACTTTATAATGGTTTCTCTTGTCATGATCAGTCATCTTATTACACAACGCACACTTTCGCAATTTTTTTTGACCCGTTGCTTCTTCAATCGGATTCTTCATGCGTATTGCTCGTTTTCGCCCTTTTGTTTGAGAAATAATCGGATCAAAAATGTCGTCCTCCTCACCTTGCAGGTAGTGCCGTCAATGACTGGCTGTGAAGCTCGATTGAATCTACCGGCCGGAGTCGTCCGACTAGTCGGAGTGTCCCGTCTTTCTGGTAATGCCATCCTAAACTGTGCAAGGTTAGCCTTATCCCGTGCGGCTGCTTCAACTTGATACCTGTACCCATCAAATGTTGACGCTGCATCCAATGATAAACCGTGCATGATGTTACAAAGGTGATTATATCGCAGCGTCTCAGATTGCTCGAAATCAACTGAAACATTGGGCACGTAAGGAATGTGACCGTGGACTCTATTGGCTTCCTTCGTCCACCGTTCCAAGATATACTGTGGAGGGATTTCACAAGCATTCTTGGCGCTAAAAACCCTCAACGCGTGTCGACAAAGTATACCTTTATGCTCAAACAGTTGACAGTTGCAATTAACCAACCCGGTGTCCATACAAACTGCTACGGTAAAATGTCTTCTGCTCCTCGGAGCCGACGAAGAGCACGGATTGGCGAAATTCGTCACATTTGTCAAAGCATAAACCTTGATCACTCTGGTGGAATACTCGTGCAACTTTGTCATGCTATATTGATTCGACTTTAGTAGTTCCTCTTGAAACTGTCTAAACATTTCCTTGGTATAGACTTGAGCCGCATGAGCCTCCAAAGGTGAAAAAACTACTATGGCTCTTTCTCTGTAAACTGTAGCCGCGTCGGCTTCTCTCTCGAGGAAAAATTGCTTGTCAAGGGCTTTCTGCATCTCTAGTACGAACTCTGTTATACTTGAAGAATGGCCTACGTACCCATCAAAGAATGCATTCATACCTTCGCTTCTCGAGGTCGTAGTCATTCCGGCTGCAAAAAACTTCTTGGTGTAGGCACCGACCCACTGTGTCTTGATCTCATACAACGATTGTAACCATTCATGATTGTGCAAATGGTAGTCATCCATTAACTTGGCCCACCTCTCCTCGAACACGTCTACCGTCAACGATTTCTTCACACATGTATTAAAGTCAGTCTTGAATGTCGGATGGTTTGCATATACATTGTGAAGCCGTTCGGGATATTTGTTGCTTATGTGCCATGTGCACAGGCCATGGTGAGTATCTGGAAGGACCTTAGCGATTGCATTTTTCATTGCCAGATCTTGGTCGGTGATGATGGTCTTTGGAGGAATATGATACATTGCTTTAAGCCACGTTTCAAATAACCACGTAAATGACTCCTCCGTCTCATCCCTAAGCAGGGCAAAGCCAAACAAGATTGACTGATAGTGGTGGTTCACCCCGGTGAACGGAGCAAAAGGCATAGAGTACTTATTTGTGCGGTATGTGGTGTCAAACGTCACAACATCCCCAAAATTTTGGTAAGCAGCTCTAGAACGGGCATCCGCCCAAAATATAGTACTAATGCGGTTCTCATCATCCAGTTGGAGACTATAGAAAAAGCCAGAATTCTCACTCTGAAGGTGCCTGAAGATATCAAGTGTAGCTTGAGAATCACTCTTACCGAAAGACTCTCTCCTCTGAGCACGAAGTTCATTTCGAAGGTCTACTTCGTTGAAACTCAACTTGTCAATCCCCCCAGCCTGGCTTGAGAAAACCCCCATCATTCTAGAAGGTGGAATTTTAGCCTCGGCCATTGTAAATATCAGTTGTCTGTGTGCCGCGCTTATTTCTCGGTGTTGATGAATTTGACCAATCTTACTAGGGGTCATCAACTGATGATTATGGCTCAACTCCACTCCCGTCACAACCCAATGGTTTTCATTTTTCCGGTGTACTGCATACACATGGGCCTTGCAGCCAGTACCCGAAAATGTGTCGCGTTTTCTTTGTCTTGATGGCCCTTCGTCACTGATCCGAACAACCGGGGGTACATACGGTGCTCCTCTATGACACTCAAATAGTCTTCCACAAATTTGATCTGTATTCGCCCGTTTTCTAGTAGTCTTAGTTCTAATACCGAAACCTATCGTTTTCGAATATGCTCTATAGTATGCTTCAACTTCGTCCAGTGTTTGAAAAACTTGACCCAAGTAAGGTGGATCAGAATCTTCACAAAAAGTATTTCCTCCAGTTGCATCCATATTTATACTGAAATCTAAAAAATAAAAATTATATCATTCTCAACAAGTCATAGAATTAAATAAAATAAAAATAAAGACTATTTCCTCCAGTTGCGAAAAATTTACAATGTTCAATTACCAAAATACCCCCGATGAGCGACAAATTACCGAAATGCCCCCGGGGGTTCATTATCACCCTAACGCCCCAAACCAGCTTCAAAACAACCTTTCAGGTGTTTTACTTACATTTCTGGACTAAAAAGTCCTTTGAAAAACTTAACACCATAAAATTACCAAAATACCCCTCTCGGGGTGGCAAATTACCAAAATGCCCCTGGCATCAGAACAATCTCAAAAGTGCTTTGAAATGCTATTTTAAGCTTCCAAATTCATTCTTGATCTAAAAAGTATTCTACGGATTTTTCGCCCAAAAATCCCGAATCGGTGTCCGGATTGAGCGCTTAAAAGACCGTTCAGTCAAAAAATAGCTAACGACTTCAGAATGGTCCGAATTCGTGGGGGATGGAACTTACCAACATCCTAGGGTTCTCATAAAAGTTTCGCACGAAATCGCGCTGGCTTGATATTTTAAATTACACTACAAAGTTATAAGGCTCCCCGTATCAGTTAACCCCTTTTCAGTTTTTGGAAAAATCTAAAATTTTTCCCTGATATATATCTTTTAAAAATAATTAGGGTCTTTTTTTCGTACTTTGGCAAAATCTAGCTCTAACTATTTTTTATAAATTCGTGAAAAACTGTCTAATTAAGTTTTCACCTTTAGCGACAATTACGTTTCGTATTCACATTAAACACACATAGTGTTACACCCTAGGAACACACATAGTGTTAAAAATTATTTCCTCCAGTTGTGTTACAATGTTCAATTACCAAAATACCCTCGATGAGCGGCAAATTACCGAAATGCCCCCGGGGGTTCATTATCACCCTAACGCCCCAAACCAGCTTCAAAACAACCTTTCAGGTGTTTTACTTACATTTCTGGACTAAAAAGTCCTTTGAAAAACTTAACACCGTAAAATTACCAAAATACCCCTCTCGGGGTGGCAAATTACCAAAATACCCCTGGCATCAGAACAATCTCAAAAGTGCTTTGAAATGCTATTTTAAGCTTCCGAATTCATTCTTGATCTAAAAAGTATTTTACGGACTTTTCGCCCAAAAATCCCGAACCGGTGTCCGGATCGAGCGCTTAAAAGCCCGTTCGGCCAAAAAATAGCTAACGACTTCGGAATGGCCCGAATTCCTGGGGGATGGAACTTCCCAACATCCTAGGGTTCTCATAAAAGTTTCGCGCGAAATCGCGCTGGCTTGATATTTTAAATTACACTGCAAAGTTACAAGGTTCCCCGTATCAGTTAACCCCTTTCCAGTCTTTGAAAAAATCTGAAATTTTTTCCTGATATAGATCTTTTAAAAATAACTAGGGTCTCTTTTTTGCACTTTGGCAAAATCTAGCTCTAGCTATTTTTTATAAATTTGTGAAAAATCCTAATTTTGACGCCCTAAAAAATCGCTATTTTGGAATTTATAAATGTAATACTGCTCATCCGATCTCCGATTGATCTGATTTTTGTTTCCTTCAATTTGTATTTTCGTTATCTTCGATTTGAGTCTACAATGACTATTTTTGAACTTTGAAATTAACATTGAATTATAAGAAAATTCAAAATACTTACTTGTTTTGACTTGATATATTTAAAAAAAATCCACCGATCTTCTAGCGTAAATTTTTTTTGTTTGTATTGTTGTGGAGACTATGTAGGTGAGATATGGAGTATGAAGAAAGTTGGTAAAGATGATGGAGAGTGGAAGAAAGGGTTCGGGGAAGAGGGATTATAAAGAGAAAAAGTGAAGGAAAGAAGACAGAAAAAAAATTCGTGTGAGTGAGGGGGGGGGGGACACCACGTGGTGGGGGGGAAGGGGGACCATCGCGGGGGACCGCAACAATTTGTTGCTATTGGCATGCCAACCCCAACAAAGTGTTGCGGTTGGGGGAGGGGAAAGGGGGCCAACCGCAACTCTTTGTTGCGGTTGGGCATGGGGGGGCCATGGGGGGAGGGGGCCATGGGGGAAGGGGGAAGGCCACGTGGCGGGAGAGGGGAGGACGGGGGAAGGGGGGGCCATGGGGGAAGGGGAAAGGCCACGTGGCAGGGGAATTTGGCCAACCGTAACTCTTTATTGCGGTTGGGCATGAGGGGGCCTGGGGGGAGGGGAGGACGGGGGGAAGGGGGCCATAGGGGAAGGGGGAAAGGACACGTGGCGGGGGAGGGGAGGACGGGGGAAGGGGGGGCCATGGGGGAAGGGGGGGCCATGGGGGAAGGGGGAAAGGACAAATGGGGCCATGGGGAGGGGGAATGAGAATAGTGGGAGGGGGCGCAACCGCAACAAAGAGTTGCGGTTGGCTTTCGGCTCAATTATTCCAACCGCAACAAAGTGTTGCGGTTGGGTTTTTGTGTGGAATAATTGCAACCGTTACAAAGAGTAGCGGTTTGGTGGAGAAATAAGTTTTTTCTCACCGGTCGATAGGGATCGGCTTCCTATATATATATATATATATATATATATATATATATATATATATATATATATAATAGATGCGCGATGCTCGATCTTTTTAATAGAATTCATATTATTACACTATATAAAAGATCATGTTTGGTTCCTAAAAAATTTGAAAATCATTCCATAAAATATAGTCAAAATTATAAGTAATGCTTTATTTTTTTAAACAAAATTCGTATTATTAATTTTATTTTTGCACATGCGAATAATGACTCATTTAATATATAAGTGTTTATTGATGTATGAGAAATAATGAATAAATATAAAAGAGATACAATTACCAACTTTTTGCGTTAGAACTGCTCTCATCATATTATTTTCTTGTAAGTTTGATGATTTATTTATTTGGATTTGTTTAGTACCATATATGTGAAAATTATCGGTGAATGTTACTAAAAATAGATTAAGATGTCATAGGTCGGTTTGGTTCAGTTCGGTTTGAAATCAGTTTTAAAAATGTGAACTATGAACCGAACCGAACGATACCGCTAAGAGTTTTTAAAGGTTCAGTTTGATTGATTTGTGCGATTCGGATCGATTTGAACGGTTTGTTGTTTATCCCTATCAGAAACCGTACTCTTTCTCAAGTCAAACACTTATTCAGATGTACATTCAATCCTCTTAAATGGTACATTTTTAAGAGATTTAAAAGCAAATTTAAACACTAATTCATTCAATATGAGATTAACGCAAATCTCAACATTAACCGTAATCAACGTAAAGCTAGTGTAACGTTCCACCGTACTTACGTAATCCCGGTGAGCGAGTACCAGAATCCGATAATACAAAACTTGTAAGTTCGTCTGCACTTTGGAAAGGGCCAGTAAGCAAGCAAGCACATATACGAACAAACTGCAGCACAGAGAGGCCAACTTCCCACTTCCATGAACTCTCTCTCCTCTGCTCATCATGTGATGTGAGAACTGAAATCATCCTCAATAAGAAAACTTCAGAAGTACATTCCTTGTAGATCTCTCTCTCTCTCTCTCTCTCTCTCTCTCTCTCTCGGTAAACTTCCCCTTTTTGCTCTGCCCAACCTACCTCTCTTTTGACCAACATCTAGTCATTAGTGCACAACCTAAGCCCAAATTCAAGCACTCAAGACCCAATTAGAATCTACCTGTCAGTTTTTACTGTTCATGGTATGCTTAAAAGTCCAAAATTATCATTATCACTTTGTCTGATTCCAAATTTCGTTTCTTTGCATTTAACCTCATGCCCATGTGCTCTGTAGTTTGAACTTCCTTTGTTATTGCAAAATTTGTTGCGAATTTGGTGCAGTTGGCTGGTGGTGCTCTATTTTCAACTGCACAGTGGTGCGCATCTCAGATTTCAATAGTTTCATACCTTGATGGTTAAGTTAGAACCCAATTCATGTTGTGCTCTATGTTGCAATCGGCTGCTTTCGGTTTGATCTTTCTTGAGAAGATTTTGGTGTTCTGACATTGATACACCAGAAAAGAAAATACCCAGAAGGGAAATTTTGAGATATATTGATTTTCGAGATGCAATCAAGGGTTGTACCAGTGGAGGAAGGCAAAGACCCTACAGCTGCGACTAGGACAAGCCAATCTAGGGCTTTGCCGCAAAGGCTGCTTAAGTTACTTGTGCTGTTTCTGGTTTTGTGTTTCGGGTTTTCTGTGGTTAGCATATACATGATTAAGCGATATGGAGCGCAGAGCTTAGTGTCTGCGGCAACGCCGACCTTAGTGCCGTGTGTGGAAGAGCCGAGTAGTTTAGAGCGTTGGATCAAGCCTCCATCCGATTTGATGCATACAATGAGTGACAAAGAGCTCTTTTGGAGGGCGTCTTTGGTGCCACGGATTAAGAAGTACCCGTTTAATAGAAAACCGAAGATTGCGTTCATGTTCTTGACTAAGGGGCCATTGCCTTTGGCACCACTTTGGGAGAGGTTTTTCAAGGGGCATGAGGGACTTTATTCTATCTATGTTCATCCGCTGCCATCATTTCAAGCCAAATTTCCATCCTCGTCTGTTTTCTACAAGAGACAGATTCCAAGTCAGGTATGTTTGACCAATTTGAAATGAATCTGATTATTTGATCCTCGTTTGGGGTTTGCTTGTACTTTCAATGTGTTTTCTCCTCTGTATGTTGGTCAAGTTAAAATCTTTTTATCTCAAACATGCTGTGTTTACCAAGCCATTGATGATATTTGTCCACCACTGTAAAAATTTAATCGGCAGTGAATTATCGCCCTGATATAATTTTACGGTTGTCCAATGCTTTTTTTCTTTGGCCATAGAAATCCATTTCAGTGCTCTTGTTGATTACCTGAAGCATGGTTCTTTGGAGGTTTCACAAAAGTGATATGCTTCTAAATCTTAGCTACTGTATGTTTAGAATTAGATACCTTTTGGGCCCTGCTTGTTGAGTGGTCAAAGTTGAAATCGTTGTCACAAATCGGGAATGACTTGTTCACATACCCCTCAGTATAGGTTGTACATATCTCTTATCACGTACATCCACGTGATGGTAAAATGTGATCCCTTACTGTTCCTCCATCAAGCTTTGTAGTTGTCAACCTGATTGCTCGTTATTGGAACTTTATAAGCTGAAAGGTCTCACAGGAAACAATTCTGTCAGCCTATAGGAGCACTCTCACATGCAAGACAACTGTGAGTATTTTCTTTTTGATCATTCACAAACATATTAAAGATGGGGTTCCTCGTAGGTGATCTACCATTCAGGCTGATTGGCATGTTGAATTGAGGAACTTTAAAACACATGATTTCATAAACCGGCATATATATAAGTGAAATCAACGGTTAGACATCTTATCAAATTTAAGCTCATTTATGGCCTCAGACTGTGTGCATTCATAAAAGGTGGGTGACGTACATTATGCCCATAGTTGGCATTAGCTTATGTTCCTTCAATGTACCTTCCTCTTTTCCTCTGAAAGAAGCTCTCAAACCAGGTGGCACTAAATCCAAGAAGGACTTAGCTGATTAACAAAATCTAGGACGCACGCCTACTCTCTCGGAATTTGTGTTGTCAAGTTTCTGTATGGTATCGTATTGGCATCCTGTATCGTTGTCCACGCTACATTAAAGTAGATCTATTTTCTTTCTCACAATCTCAATCCATGTTACTTTGGGCTTCCTTTCATCTTTTTGTAGCGTCCAATTATGAATTCTACCCGTCAGACTACCATAGCCGTCCAGCTTGCCTTGAGATGGTCCTGCCATCTGTTTCTTGATCTTGTCTTGCTTCATCACGCATTCACTGGAAGAGCAGCTTGTGGGGTTGATACATTTCTGGATATCTACCTTAATAGCCTCACACATTATACTATAGAGCAGAGACACCTTATGGCATTTCCGATCACTTCTCTGTTCTACTTGCATCAGTATTCTAAACTTTACCCCTTGATATGTTGCTAATGCCCTAAGCTCCTAATGCTCACCTCATGACTACGGCTCTCTTCGTTTGCTCCCTCCTCTGTCTGTGGTTTGTATTAAAGCTGCATACATCCCTAGTCAAGTCTTGTTTGTGAAATCTGCATTCCTTAGAGCTCAGTACTTGACTTCTTTAGTCCTATCTGATAATAACTTCTTAAGCCTACCTGTTATATAGGTTTTCTAGTGGTAACTTGGTCATTCCTCTTGTACATGGTAAAGGTTTTAGCTCCTCCTACATGTGCTTCTGTTGGAATAAGGAGAAGGTCCAGTGACATTCATCTCCATATAATAAGGCACTGCATGTTTCCAGCACTCTTATTTAGCGGCCGAGGAGGCGGGTTGGAAGATTTACCACGTTTTTTACCAGACAACTTTACTTTCTTCAAAGCATAGATTTCTTGGTTAGCCTTGTATGTCTGGGTTGGGTGTATATATGATTATTCTCATACATAATTTTCAAGTGGCTCTTTGTATCTGTTTCTCTAGACAATGATGATACCTAAGAGAATCCCGTGGCAACTATGAAGAGAACATTCCATTGTTGTGTATAAAAGACGCAGTCCTGCACATGCTATTGCAGAGAGACTTTAACATTTTGAACCCGTGACATCCGGATCATAATGGAGCAACCTTACCAGGGCACACTTGCACCGTGTCAGCAATGTGTTAATATATCTACTAAATTAGAGTGAAGGTTAAACTCAATAATAGAGGGAGGATATGGAGGGAGCATTTAACAAGTATGCATCTTTGGCTAATCATTTTTGTACCTGTGTCATCCCGATCCAAAAAGTATGGAAGTCCTGTAGGACAGCCATTGTGCATTTGTGGTGGCTCTGCATCGTTTTCTGTAAAAAGAACCCCAAAACCCACACCGTTGTACAAATCGTGGTACTAGCAGGGAGACCCAGAAGTTGAATTAACAGCTACAGGCACCACGGTTGCATGCATATGCCCATGCTTAGTGACAACAACCTGACTATAGCTTCTTACTTGCTCTAAACTTGAAAACTGGAATACAGGTACATTTAGAAGCGTAGTTGTTGAAGGTAGACTCCTATTATGCATCAAAAATGGAAAGGAGGGCTTCACTTTGGGGTGGAGGAAATATGAACCTCATATCTTTCACTTTTTATCATGATCATAAGACCTTGGAGTGTCAATTGACATCTTATTGGACAGCTCAGGGGTCTCATTGAATACCTTTTTACCAATGTTGGAATGGAAAGAGGTGTATCCATCTTAAGTAGCTTTTAATTGGATGGGGTATGAGCACAATATATTGGTGGATTGTTCAGAAAAAATGAAATAGCTGGGATAATGCTTGAAGGCGTTACAGATTCTGAATCTGTTAACTCAGATGGGACTTTTGTTGTAAAGTGGCAAGGAATTTACAATGGTCATGCCCGTGCTTCTGAGCTTATGTGGAAACTGATGCATCTCTCTGTGTTGGATCAGAGCATAGTAAGGGGGAGGATTTGAGTAGCAACAAGGTAGGGAGTGTTTCGGCTTGGTGTGAAGATTTGCAGCATCATGTTTTTTTGCTATCGGTAGCGTCCATCTTGATTAGCCAACTCTGTCTGCTCGGTTTGTATGGCTCAAAGGAAGTGTCAGTGTGTGGTTGTATTGTAAGAATGGCGAGAGAGGCGGAGCTGGTCTTGCTGCCAAGACAAGTATGAGTGAAAGCAGATTGTGAACGCAAGGGTAAGCAGGCCGTAGGTTGTGGTCTTCAAATAGGTGGTTCCGTGAGTGAGAATATAGTTCTAGTTGTGTTAGTTGTGTTTCCAGAATCAATTGCACATGAAAACCTTGCCATACTATTTGTTGGTGGCCTGACATGTGCAATCACTTGAATATGAAGAAGAAGACAAGACGCTTGATTCACCCTCCCAAGTGGAAGAGTAGATTGTTGAGCTGATGCTGTTGCATGGATCTTGTCAAAGTTCATGATGACAATTTGGTGGGGTTGGGGGGGGGGGGTGGGTGGGGTGGGGTGGTTGTTAAATTGGGGGTGGAGGGTGGGGGCATTAAATAGGCTATTGGCGAGGGCAAATGTTGAAGGGAAAGACTCTGGTCGCGCACTCACATCGAAATTGAACAGAAAATTGAAAAAGGCTGTACATTGTGGTCTTCAAAGAGGTGCTTTTGTGAGTGAGAACATAGTTTAATGGTGTTTCCGGCAGTAAAAAGCTCGCCATGTTATTTGTTGGTGGGCTTATGTGTGCACTGACCTGAATATGACAGAAGAAGGAAAACATGGTCACCCAAGTGGAAGAGTAGATTGTTGAGTTGATGCTGTCGGATCTTGTCATAGTTTATGATGGCAAATGTTGGGGAGGTTTAAATAGTCTATTGTAAATATTGAAGGTATAGACTCTGGCCGCACTCTCACGTCGGAATTGGACAGAAAATTTAAAAAGATTTCTCGTGAGTCGGGACAGTGGTAGCAAAAATGGTGGTATTGATGAGAAGGCTACATAAATTTGGGTTTAGATGTTGTCTTATATAGGTTCTGAGTTTGTTTTTTTGGTCTGATACCTCTCTATTAAGCTTTTTACTTTTTTCCAGAAGGAAAAAGGGAGATTTAGCTGGAATAAGCTTTTGTTAAGCACTCTTGGGTGTGGAGTAACCTTTTGGCAGTTTGACATTCTCCCCCTCTAAAATTCTACGCCCTCTCTCCTCTCTCTCTAAAACTACTTACCCTAGCCGCTGTCGGTCCCCTTCTTGCCTCAGTTTGCATGAGTGAGTGAATGAGGGTACTATTTCTTGCCTCAGTTTGCTCTAAGGTACTATTTCTTTTCTCCTCTCCTCCTACATCCCCCTCTTTTAATTGCAAGTGCCGCCGGCTTCTCTCAATCAGTGAGACGCGACACTGCCACCAACAGCCACCTGACATGGGAATTTTTAGTCCAAAGTCCATTATAGTTGTCCATAGGTCGATAACAGCTTGCTCGTGGTCAGATATGTTCTTCTTGGTTCCAATGCCCGAATCTGGTGAACCGGGTAGGAGATAAATCCCCTCGAGCTTTGGGTTTTCAAGATCTGGCCTTGGGAGGCCCCCTTTCAGTTTTCATCGGCTCTGGTTACAAGTTACAACCGCCGCAGCACTATAAGCTGCCTTCTTATGCAGTTCATGGCTCTGCCTTGTGTGGGAGCTTTGGATTTGATGCATCTCGTTTGCATCATCTTGTCTTGGTTGCGACTTTGCTTAGTTTCATTTGCTTTCCTCCAAGGCCATGTTGGCTATCATTCTGAGACCGTCCGTTTGGGTGCGTTGTATCGCCTTTAGGTTGTAAACGTTGTTGTGGATGATTGAAGTTTGATTAGCAAAAAAAACTTTTGGCAGTTCTGCTCGGGTTGAAGATACTACTGCTAATGAATGTATAACAGAAGTTGATGGAATCATTTAAAAGTCTGTTTATCACGCAGAGGGAGTGCACACGTAAAAGGCGCACTTATTTTGTTTGTCGGGCAGCACGCATTTACAGTACCATGTAGGAGATGTCACTCTAATGGTGGTGCAAGTGTGCTTTGGGCGCAGGTTCTTGTTGGTTTTCTTGAGCAAGTTTCTTGATTTATCGTGACTGCTAAACGAGAAATTTAAATTGTCTTTTACCTGCATAAGAGAACTGTTGAATTTTCTTCTCACAGCTGTGATATCATCTTTGATGCTTTAGGTCTCCCTTAATATATGCACTTGGTGTCTGGAAGATAAGTTCCCCATTTTTCTTATATATATGCTGAAGTTTTGTGCTTTTCTTCCTCTGCAGGTGGCAGAATGGGGGAGGATGAGTATGTGTGATGCTGAGAAAAGACTTCTTGCTAACGCATTGCTTGACATATCAAATGAGCGCTTTGTTCTCCTTTCTGAATCATGCATTCCTCTCTACAATTTCAGTATCATCTACCACTACCTATCGAAATCCAAATACAGCTTCATGGGCGCATTTGATGACCCTGGCCCATTTGGTAGAGGACGCTATAACGAGAACATGGCTCCAGAGGTAAACATTAGCCAGTGGCGTAAAGGATCACAGTGGTTTGAAGTTAACCGAAAGCTTGCAATTCAGATGGTGGAAGACAACACATACTACCCCAAGTTTGCCGAGTTCTGCAGACCAGCATGTTATGTAGATGAACACTACTTCCCCACCATGCTGACGATTCGCGCAGCAAACCAACTAGCAAACAGAAGCCTCACTTGGGTTGACTGGTCAAGGGGCGGTCCGCACCCTGCTACCTTCGGAAGAGGGGATATCACAGAGGATTTCATGAAGAGAGTTCTTGGAGGTCAGAGCTGCCTTTATAACGACCAGCCCTCCTCCATTTGTTCCCTTTTTGCTAGAAAATTTGCTCCAAGTACCTTGGAAGCTTTATTTCTTTTGGCACCCAAGTTTTTGGGATTTTGAGAAGTGGAATGCAACCAATTCTATTTTAAAGTGAAGATAGAACAGCGGTAGATGGGTCATTCGAAGCATACGATATCATGCTGATTTCATTCGATCCCCATGCCTGGTGAGAACGGTTGCAAACCTACCATGTTATACTTCTAGCGTAACACAAGTTTTAGGGTCCTCGGGCATTCTTCAGTATGCACTCATCTGCTCATGTACAAAACTGTAACACCAATACATTCTTGTACCTAGATGTTTAGAGTTTGTTTATGAGGCATATGCAAGGCAAATAATCGACCAACTTGAAGTACAGAGTTTGTTGTCGATGGAATCTTCGTGATTTGCAAGTTATGGCATATATAATCTCGAATTGTTAGGAACAATATGACCATTTAGGTGTAGATCAAATGTTTTCTTTTACGGTTCGTTTGGTAGGAGAAACGATGGAAAAGAATGAACTGAAAAGCGGAGGTATGGAGGAACTATAATTTGTTTGGTACGAGAGATGTGGGAAAGGAAGAAAAAGTAGGAGGATGAACTTTCTTTTGAGCTCAACTTGTTTGTTTTTGGCCCAAAAGTGAGCGGAAAAAGGAGGAATATTGTGTGTCTTATTCATTTGACTATTTAGTCTATACTACCTATAAAGTACGAATGTTGTAAATTATTTTTGAACGATTATATCATCTATTAATTATGTCAATAACGCTCTTACCTTCTTTTTATGACTCCCTTTTAAATTTGGTTGAAATTGAATGAATATTGTGTAATGAATCTATTCTAAACATTGAGAAATAAATTTTTGATAAAAAAGAAAAATAAAATAAAGAAATTCCTTTATTACTCTTTTTTTAATTCGATTGAAATGAAATACATTGGATAATGAATAGGGTAATTCTTTTTTTCTTGTATTTTTGGGTTAGCAAATAATTAACCAATTCAAAAACTGAAAAACAAAACAGAGAAATTGAAACACATGAAAAAGCAGTTAAGAAACAAAAAATTGTTGGAAAAATAAAAATTGAAAAAGAAAACAAA
>JAVXUP010004583.1:0-29417 GCA_033070095.1 Escallonia herrerae
TGTTCATACGAGGCCTGCAAAAATAGTGGTTTAACGATATGTTAGGGCATTAATTAACGAAACAGACATTGAGGATAGAAAGAAAAAACATTAACTTAAATAAATTGACTCACATCGATCCGCCGGGCAATATCTGAAATATAGTCGCCCGCCCGGTGCGTCTCGTCCTTGTCCTTCTTCCGCACGTGCGTCTGATTATACGTCAGAGCTACGACCTCATCGTCCTCCAGATCCGGGTGCTCGACCGCGTTGTGTCGGACGATGTCGTGTGGCACCGACCCCCCCGTGTGCGTCGGATCTTTGTTCTGTCTGTTCTCAGCCCCGCTCTTACTCTTGGCGTCCCAACCTGGATCCGCAGCCCACCGATCTATCATCTCCCCCCATACACGGTGAGATATCCAATGTGGGGGATATCTCGCCATGTCCGTCATCGGGGCACCCGCGGGCAGCGCCTTCTTCGCCCGGTCCCGTGCATCGTGGAGCCATCGGCGGTAATTCTTGCCGATGTAGGCAAAGAAAGCCTGCTGCCCCAGTACCTGCTGCTGAGGCGTGTCAAACGTGAACCCCTCCTGTAAGGCATTCAATAACACAAATTAACAACATAAAACAAACTGTAATTAAACATTTACTAACGCTGAAAAAAATACTTCACCGTACCAGCCACTCCTCCCATAGGGCCTCCCTCGCAGCGGCATCCCAGTCCTTCCAGTACAGGCGTGGCTCGAAGAATCGGCCCTTCACAAGAACGCCGATCTTCGTCCTCGCCTATTCTCCAGGATCCTGCCAAAGAAGTAAATAAATTAATTAATACAGTTCAAATATAAATTAACACCCCAAAATTTTAAATATAAGGCATGAGGTGATATTTTTAGTACTTACAGGCCCTCCTGCGTGAGCGTAACTCTCTGTTTACGCTGGGGGTCGATGCGTACCCCGCGTGTCGGACCACGGCCTCGTCGAGATCCTACAAAACACAGACATTAATACAGTTCAAATATAAGGCTAGCGAAAATGTACGAAACACCGTTATCAACTATACCTGAGGTAGAACCCACGGAAGATGGAGAATGCACGCGCGTGTGGGATGAATCTGCGTCGGGCTGGGCGACGGCGGCTGGGGCTGGGGCGACGGCGATGGCTGGGCGACGGTACGGCGACGGCTGGGGCTGGGCCCCGATGGCTGTCCGCGATCACTCTGTGCCTCGTCATCAGTAGGCAATGACGAGGTGGGACTAACCGGGGAGGAAGCAGCTCGGCGTCCAGCCCGGCCACGAATAGCCCGTATCCTATCCATATCTGACTTCATATAGATTATATACAAAGACATTAACACGTGAAAAACAATAATTTAGGCATAAATCATCATCGGCACTATATATATATATATATATATATATATATATATATATATATATATGAACGGATGTGCAAAAACACATCAATAAACACCAAGTTCTAAAATGTTACTACATTTTTCCCGTGATGTTACAACATTACAAGTCAATCATTTTCAGTTTGCGAATCATCTTCATCACTTTCCTCGTCGTCCTCTTCTTCGTGGGACTCGTCGTCCTCTTCATCTTCTAATTCATCCTCTTCATCAGTAGACTCGGTCACATCATCTCCAACACTTTCAACGTCTTCCGCGTCATCATCTACGACTTCTTCTCCTACAAGAAGTGTTGTTGGAAGAGGAAGATCGTCCTCCTCGTTGTTGACCTCAACAGGGAACAAGACACGTGGTTGGTCGGCTTGAAAGGAGTCTAGCTCACTGTCATATGTCACGGGCAATTTCTTGGACTTGATAGTTGTATACCAATGAGATTTGGGATTGGCGACGTCCTCCGCGTAAAAGACTTGTACAGCTTGACTAGCAAACACAAAGGGCTCGTCTGATGCAAGTCTTGACTTGACATTGACATCTACAATCCCTTGAGAGCTAACACGGATTCCTCTACTGCATGTGACATCGAACCACGTACACTTGAACATTACCAGGCGGTTTTGGGAACCCAGATATGTTAGCTCAACAATCTCATCTAGCTCTCCGTAAAAATCCATGCAATTCTCGGCATAACAGTCGCCGTTGACCAAGACTCCACTGTTTTGGGTTTGTTTTGTTCGGTCATCATCTTTTACGTTAAACCTAAACCCGTTGATGATATAGCCTCCATAACAGGATGTTTGTTTGTTAGGGCCTTCGGCTAGTAATTTCAAGCATGAGGCCACTGGTCTATCCATTGACTGAACCTATTGTAGATGACGGTAAAAATTAAGGATAAATCAGTATACTAATTGGCCACAGAACTGTATATAACACATAATATAATTTCGTTAAACAATCTTACACGAATTTTGAACCACTGTACAAATTGTGATTTTCGATGAGATTCAAGTCCAGCGGGATCAGTGATTAAAGATTCCGCATCGAACTCACTGCAAACCAATATAGTTGACTCGCTTAACACACACTTTCAATTATGTACAACAATGTAAGTGAATTAAGACTTTAACTTACTCAACGAATGCCGAAACTTCATCGCAATTTAGAAGGGCATATATTGTTGCAGCACTGTACTCTTCATCCGTTAGCCATCGAGTATACGTTCGGCCGAACGGACTACCTGGCTGCTTGAATATTGACAATTGCCCTTCCAAATTTGTGCTTGATCCGGGGTCATTTCGGCCTAGTTGATTTAACCTTGTACCAACATTAGGCCCGAAATATTGACTACAAAAGTTTACAAGTTCTTCCATTACGTAAGCCTCCGCAATTGAGCCTTCAACCCGAGCCTTATTACGGACTTTTTTCTTTAAATGGAACATGAACCTAGAAGTTTAGCGAATCGAGTTAGGTGGAATATCAATGATAACAGATGTCGCATTAAGTGTAAACGAACAACTATAACAATTTAAGGATTACCTCTCGAAGGGATACATCCACCGATATTGCACGGGTCCACTCATCTTAGCTTCGTCACCACAATGTTCTTCTCAAGCACTTCCATGTTACTCACCCGGATCGTAGAAGAACATATATCTCGAAAGAAATGAGATAATTCAGTCAAAGTCTCGCAAACAACCCGTGGCAACAGTCCCCGGAAGGCAATAGGAATGAATCTCTCCATGAATACGTGGCAGTCGTGACTCTTCATCCCTTGGAACTTGCATTCCGATACATTGCAACAACGAGATATGTTGGACGCAAACCCATCCGGAAGCTTCAAATTCTTAACCCACTGACAGACCTTCTCCACTTGTTTCTTGTCTAGACAGTAAGGTGCTTTCGGAAGTATGGTCCTCCCACTGACTGTCCGAGGATGCAATTCACGGCGTACACCCAACTGTTGTAGATCCCTTCTCGCTTTAAGGTGATCTTTCGATTTGCCCTTGACATTCATCACTGTGTTGAACACATTATCAAAAACGTTCTTCTCAATATGCATCACATCCATGTTGTTTCGGATAACGAGCGTCCTCCAGTAGGCTAACTCCCAGAAGATACAAAATTTTCTCCAGTTGTGCTCTTTCCCGAACCCTGCAATCTTCCGATCCGGCACACCCTTACCGTGTGGTATGTCAGTATCAAGTGCCTCCAGGTGTGAGAGTACTTCTTCACCAGATGGGTAGTCCAGTGTGACAACCTCACGCTCGATTGTCCCGTCAAATTTATCCTTCTGCCTACGAAACTGATGGCCCGGTGGCAAAAGCTTACGGTGACATCCGAACCACGAGGCCTTTCCGCCGTGCTTTAACGTATGACCGGGGTTCACGCCCATACAAGCAGGGCATGCTAGCTTCCCATGTGTGCTCCAGCCACACGTCATTCCCAATGCGGGAAAATCATGTATAGTCCACATCAAAGCAGCCCTCATCTGAAAATTTTGTTTAAGGGATGCATCATATGTTTCGACTCCATGATTCCATAATTGTTTTAACTCATCAATCAACGGCCTTAAATACACATCTATGTCCTTACCGGGACTCTTCGGCCCCGGAATAAGCAACGACAAGAACATATACGGCTTCTTCATGCACATGCCTGGTGGAAGGTTGTAAGGGACAATAATAACAGGCCAACAGGAGTAAGGCGTGGTAGACTGACCGAAAGGGTTGAACCCATCGGTTGCCAGACCAAGTCTAACATTCCGAACTTCCTGAGCAAAGACTGGATGCCTGCGGTCAAACTCCTTCCACGCCTCTCCATCAGCTGGGTGTGTCAGCACATCGGCATCGTTGCTGCGAGTCTCACGGTGAGCCCTCATATGTTCAGCTGTACTGGAGGAGTAGTACATTCTCTGAAGCCGTGGTGTGACCGGGAAATATCGCAATATCTTCCATGCAATGTTTTTCTTCTTCCCTTTGTCCGGTTTGTACCTCGAATGATCACATACTGGACATAATGACAAATCCTTATTCTCTTTCCAGAATAATACACAATCGTTATTGCACGCATCTATCCGGTCATAGCTCAACCCAAGTTTCCTCATCATCTTCTTCGCGTCATAGTACGACGGCGGTAGCTTTTCACTTTCGGGCAGTATTTCTTTGATGAAGGTAACAAACTCGTTAAAACCTTTCTCACTCAGCCCGTGGTCTGATTTCAACTGTAATAACCTACTAACCGCAGACAGCCGTGTGTGTTTCGGAGCTCCATCCCACAGCGGCTCTTCCGCAGCTCTCAACAACTCATAAAACTGATGAGCCCCCTCGTTCGGCGGTTATGGACTGTCGTTACCCCAGTCAACATTAGCATGCCCAGCATCCATAATCATATCTCGAAAATCATATCGTGCCTCCTCCCTAACTTCAGTTTGACTAGCCAGGTTGGACGACAATACTATCGTTTTCCCGTGCTGCGTCCACCTTGTGTATCCACCCATAAAACCGTACCGACGAAGATGCCATTTTACTTCAATTCTTTTTCTCCAGTGCAACAACTCACATCTACCGCACGGACACCTTATCTTATCAAGGTCAACATGTGCAGGATGCGCATAAGCGAAGTCGAGAAATTCGTCAACGCGACACTCAAAATCTTCAGCATTCTTCCTTTTCATCCAACTTCGATCGACTGACATGACGACTGAATTATCGTACTGTATACCACCTTCAATAATGACCAGTGATTAGGCATTGCCGATGTAAATATCAATGCATGAATGTTACAACATGTCTACATATTTCCCCTCCACTCTTGAACAGGTAGTGGTCCTATCCCATTCAGAAAAGCACATGTTTATAAAACAGTGAATAACTCATGCTTAGTCCGATGTCTGTGGAAAATTCGGCAGCACCTCCCCGCATTTCTCCAAGTACACCACATCGATTAGGTGTTCTAACATTCATCTAACCTTGCTCAGGAAGGTTTGACGGATGTTAGAACACCAGATCTGTATGCACCCAGAGAAACACACGAGAACGTGTACCAAATATCCACGACATAGAACATAAAGCATGAGTCAAAATACTGTTTTATAAACAATTAGCTTTTCCAAACTGGACATCCAAAGGCTCATTACAAGGCATTACCTTGTAATGAGTACCTTTGAACGGGAACTAAGGGTTTCTATGCATGCATGTGTTCAGAAATTGATAAGATATGCAAGAATCTTTCCGAAATATCAAAACTACAGAATGATCGTTGCATATGTTACCAATTCCACATTAAATAGAACTCGTTGGCAACGAGTTGAACCATCTCGTTGCCAATGGACTTCTCAAAACAACAATTAATATAAAGAAGGCAGGGTTTGTAAACAACGAGTAATTGAACCATCTCTGGGCAACATGGAGTAATTATGGGATGTACAAGGGCTAATTAGGGCTAACTGGGTTATTAGGGTTAATTACGATTATTAATTATAGCTGATTAGGGTTGATTAGGACTAATTAGGGTTATTTAGTCCTAATTAGGGTTTAATTGTGCCGAGTAGTGATGATTAGTCCTAATTAGGGCTAATTGGGCTTAATTGGGTTATGTTAGGGCTAATTAAGGTTAATGAGGGATAGTTTCGGATAATTATAGCTGACTAGGGTTGATTATGGCTAATTAGAGTTATGTAGTCCTAATTAGGGTTTAATTGTGCCGAGTAGTGCTGATTAGTCCTAATTAGGGCTAATTAGGCTTAATTGGGTTATGTTAGGGCTAATTAGGCTTAATTGTGCCGCGTGTCTGACACCTCCGGACACGTGTCCGACACATACCGACACGTGTCCGACGCCTTTGGACACGTCCACGAAGCCTCCGGACACGTGTCCGACGCCCACCGACACGCACCTCCAGACACATCGGCATACGTTAATTTGTTTTTTAAATGTCGGACACCGTCGATCAGACGTGCTGTCCGTGTCTGCGCTAACTAACAGGTATCTCAATCCAATTGGGTCCCATCCTCCGTCAACAATCTCAATTCTGACACCTCATATAGGGTGTCGATATGGTGTCCGATACGTGTCTGACACCTCCGGACACGTGTTCGACACATACCGACACGTGTCCGACGCCTTTGGACACGTGTCCGAAGCCTCCGGACACGTGTCCGAAGCCTCCGGACACGTGTCCGACGCCCACCGACACGCACCTCCAGACACATCGGCATACGTTAATTTGTTTTTTAAATGTCGGACACCGTCGATCAGACGTGCTGTCCGTGTCTGCGCTAACTAACAGGTATCTCAATCCAATTGGGTCCCATCCTCCGTCAACAACCTCAATTCTCAATTCTCAAATGCTCAATGCAATAAAAATTAACAAAAACCACACATTCAATCCAATTGGGTCCCATCCTCCGTCAATAATCTCAATATCTCAAATGCTCAATGCACAATTAACAATCTAAAATCATCAATTAATAATCGCAATTACTTCAAATGCACAGCTAACAACCTAAAATCATCGATCAATAATCACAATTCTAAAACGCACAATTAACAACCTAAAATTATCAAACAAATGATCAATGTTCAAATGGGAAAAAAATGTTCAAAATTCACATATCCGATGCGCTTGAATTATTTCAATTTAGGGTTCGATTGTATTAGGGCATTCAATTTAGGGTTCAATTACTTCAATTTAGGGTTCAATTAGGGGGTTCTATTGATTCAATTTAGGGTTCAGTTGATTTGAGGCATTCAATTTAGGGTTCAATTAGTTCAATTTAGGGTTCGGTTGGATTAGGGCATTCAATTTAGGGTTCAATTAGGGTTCGGTTAGATTGGGGCAATCAATTTAGGGTTTAATTAGGGGTTCAATTAGTTCAAATTAGGGTTCGATTCAATTAGGGCATTCAATTTAGGGTTCAATTACTTCAATTTAGGGTTCAATTAGGGGGTTTATTGATTCAATTTAGGGTTCGGTTGATTTGAGGCATTCAATTTAGGGTTCAATTAGGGTTCGGTTAGATTGGGGCAATCAATTTAGGGTTTAATTAGGGGTTCAATTAGTTTAATTTAGGGTTCGGTTGATTTGAGGCATTCAATTTAGGGTTCAATTAGGGTTCGGTTTGATTGGGGCAATCAATTTAGGGTTCAATTAGTTTAATTTAGGGTTCGATTCAATTAGGGCATTCAATTTAGGATTCAATTACTTCAATTTAGGGTTCAATTAGGGGCTCTATTGATTCAATTTAGGGTTCGGTTGATTTGAGGCATTCAATTTAGGGTTCAATTTAGGGTTCAATTAGATTGGGGCAATTAATTTAGGGTTTAATTAGGGGTTCAATTAGTTTAATTTAGGGTTCGATTCAATTAGGGCATTCAATTTAGGATTCAATTACTTCAATTTAGGGTTCAATTAGGGGGCAATTGACAAATTAACAAAAAATTGAACCTAAATTGACATACAAATCTAAATAATTCAGATAATTTAGGGCATGTAACCTAAATTGAAGACAAATTAACAAAAAATTCAGATAATTTAGGGCAATTGACATACAAATCTCGAGGGGTACGACTGCGCCGGCGTTGGTGGTGCGGCGGCAGTGGTGGGTTTCCTTGCGCGGCGACAGTGGAGGCTTTGTGGCACGACCGGAGTGCAAGGCTTGGTGGCGCGGCGTCGGGTGGGGGACGGGAGTGTCGCCGGAGCTGGGTCGCCGTAGAGAAGGGTCGCCGGAGGTGAGAACGGCGGTGGGTGGGAGCAGATTTTCAGAGAGAGAACGGGGAGAGAGAGAACGGGGAGAGAGAAAGAAACCAGATCTGAATTTAAATGGAGGATCTTTAGCGACGGAATAAGTCCGTCGCTAAAACTCCGTCGGTGAATGTCTTATTATAAAGACTTTTGCGACAGAATTTTTAGCGACGGTTTTATTCCGTCGTTTAAATAATTTTAAAAAAAACTCAAAATTACTAATTTTATAAAAAATATTTAGCGACGGTAATTCCGTCGCTAAAAGTCCGCCGTTAAAACTCCGTTGCAAAATACTTTTACCGACGGTGTCTTCCGTCGGTAATAGTATTTTGCAACGGAGTTTTAACGACGGTATATTCCGTCACTTAAAGACATGTTTAGCGACGGAATACCTTCCGTCGCTAAAACTCCGTCGCAAAATACATATTTTCTTGTGGTGAACACATAACCAGTGGTTGATCTGCATGTATCATGATCTCCAACATAATCAGCATAACAATAGCCATAACCTTACAAGCTTCATTTTCTTTGACACTCAAAGCGTGTATGCTTACTAGCGTGTGAGTGCTATTTGGCCGTAGACTGCGTTTGGGTTCTTCCAGTGGTATTTCACACTATGAAGCTAGTCTAAAGTAGACGAAGGATACTTACCAGCTTCCAGTACGTTGAGGCATCCTCCATATGCAACACTGCCTCCTATTGCACAAAGGGCTCCATAGGTGTTGAAATTGGTTTACACTCCAACATTCTACTAATAAATATGTTGCATATTAGTGTGGGCATATGAACAAAACTTCACTTGTATGAACAACCTTAAGTCAAGAAAGTGGTTCAGATTGCTAACCTAAATCAAACAGATAAATTTACTTTTGTTCATCGAATCTCATTCTGTTCATCTCTAGGGATAATTAGGCAATCAATGTAAATCAGTACTGCAACTAGTTTACTTCTACATACTTTGACAAGCCTCCTTTTGTGTTCTTGCAATCCATATATGCTTCAAAATGTTTTCCTCAAAGGAAGCTTTAATAATGTGGGGCTTAGCGAGCTTTGGACTTCCACAGTGCAACTTAATTTTTTGCCCATCGGTGCAAGTGTCATCATGTCATTATCACTGATGAGCTCCCACAATTATTGGCCTTTCAAGTACATATGACTACAATAAAGTCTCTCATGAGCTGTAATCAATCAGTACACTTTCCAATTGTTCTAATTGCATGAAATTCCACCATCGTGACTTAGATATAATTTCTCTAATATCAAGTAAGCCTGATCTAACAATTGCTCCACTTATAGTCTCAAATTGTACAAGAATAAGAACTTTCTTATAGGACATGCTCCACGGTCATTGAGCGATATGCTTTGATAACTGTCTCTGAGATACAAAGAATTTAGTAAGATGTTCTTAGAAAGTTAAAAGTCAAGATTCTAGCAAGCAAAGCAATTTTGTGGAAGACTCATGGATTATCTCTAACTATTATACACATGATCCTTAAGCTTGGATCAGGCCTTCAAGGATGGTCTTCCTCCGCTTTCAACATATTTCTTGAAGTACTACATTATGATCTATCATTATCTTTTTCTTCCGTTGTGTACTTTGGAATTCTATTAGCAGGAATCCTATCATTAAAGATAAATAAAATTGATGCTGTATTTGTGATACATAATTGCAGGTTGGAGGCTATGTCGAGGCTTATGAGGGAATGACACTTGTAACAGTAAGAGGAGCTGGGCATATGGTTCCGAGCTATCAGCCTGAACGAGCTCTTGCCATGTTCTCATCATTCCTTCAAGGGAAACTTCCTCATTCATAAGAGCTCATGTCATATTTTTCCTCAATATTTAGGGCATGCTGAGTAATTTTGGTGTGTACAAGCTAACTAAAATGGTTCACAATTAAAATGTTGCTCAAGGCATAAGCTTCTGATTTAATGGACTTACGTAGTTGTATTAACTAGTTTTGTTACTGGACATAAAACCATAGATCATGCACTTGAGTTTTGTTATGAAGCTAACTATGTTCCCTCATGGGAGCCGCCTCTTTTTGGTTTCTTACTTTGGACGAAGCCCAAGTCCGAACTTGGGAGGATGTTGTGAGACCAATACTAGTACAATGCCGATTTGGACGTTACCTGAAGAGACTTAGAAACCAACAAATAACAGTCGAGAGAATCAGTGCCTGCCTTTATCATGAGATAGAGAAATAAGGCCGCTCAGATGGTGAACCACCCTACAGAGGGGGAACAGGTGAATATAGTTAAAAACAATTTGCTCCCAATGTACAACGACTATATCATGTGTCACTACCACACCTCGTTCAAGTCATTAATGGGATCTCTCATGCATATGGAAGATGCCATTGATAAAGGGACCATTTTTAATGATTCTAAGCCAGGGGTATATCGAGCAGGTACAAGGAATTTAAATGTGCAACCGAAGCCAACCACTGCCAACAATACCAACAATGCATAAGTGCCAAAGATAGCATCATGGGAAGCCACTGTAGAGCTCAGTAGAAAGTTCACTCCACTAAATGCATCACTGCTCAAAGTATTCGAACAATTGATAAGGGTGGGCATAATAGTCAAGTTATCAGCTACCCCCACACCAGTTAGAGATAGTGGAATGATACAATGTTCAAGATTTTTGTGCTTATCATTAAATGAAGATACACTCCAAAGAGAGATGCATAATGCTCAGGCATGCCATCGGGCAAAGTTTCTCCTCCTGCCATACCTAATATCAGGAAAGAATGCTTATCACCTCACGGGGTTAACTTTATTGATGGTAGCTACCAATTATAGATCTAACCACCTTTATCACTCTAGCAAGATAACATGTTCAGCCAGTTTTAGTGTTCGATTCTCTACCATAATTTTTTGATGTTATCACATGGGAAGAATTGATGGAAGGTGAGGCCTTCACTGCCTAAGAGGAGTATGACGTAGAGACTGGATTTATGTACCGAGTATCCTATCTAACCAGATCATGCCAAGTTTATCAAACTATCCCCCAACCAGCCACATCCGAGCCACTATTTTGCCAAGACCCCCTAGACGATGAAGTGTTGAGACAGTTAAAAAAGACTTAGGCAAGCATCTACATTTAGGGATTGCTATTTGCTTCCTATTCCCACCGATAAGCCCTAATCAAACTACTCAACAAGGCCTAGATACCCATTCAGATCCAGCCCAAAGACATATGTCAAATGTTGGGAGCTACCATTATGGGAATGTCTTCACTTTTTTTGAATCAGATTTGCCTGAGTCAGGCCCTAGCTACAATGACCCGTTCCATATCACAATGGGAGCACTTGAGTGTTCCCCTAATCTTTATACACAATGGTTCTGCCACAAATGTCTGCCCCTTATGTACCCAAGCCCTCGGCATCGACCTCTTATAGTTTACCTCTTCCAACCAAGTCGTTTGAGCCTATGACAATAACCAGAGGGAGCTTATTGGCATAGTCAAGCTTCCTATGACTGTTGGAAGTGCCAGTGTTGAATTTGAGTTTCAGGTCTTGGATATACCTGTTGCGTTCAATCTCCTGTTAAAAAGACCGTGGATATACTCTGTACGTGAAACTCCTTTTACATTACACTAGATTGTTAATTTTGCAATTGATAGAGCTGCATTTACAATCATGAGTGAGTCGCAGCTACCTCAGATTGGATATATGAAAAAGGACAAAGACAGTGTTGAGATTCCATATGACTTGCTAGATGTTTTGCTTATCGAATTCAGGATTGGCTCAATATTTATAGAACGAAAAGTTTATCTCCTTGAAAACTTCTCACCTTTGTGCCTTATAGTAGACAATGCTTTTTTGGTTGCGTAAGCTTCATTATTTCCCTGAAAAGGGTCTAGGCCAAAATTGTAAAGGATTCCCCAATTTTTTAGTTCTTGAGAATAAGATAGATTAGATTGGGTTGGGATGCAATCCAACCAAAAAGGAGAAGAAGGAAGCTATCAAAAAAATGGTCAAAGGCTAAGAAAAACCGAGAGAGCGGACATGTCATGAATTCCAAAGCATTGACCAAAGTCCCCAACTTGAATGGACGTTTTGTGAGAGAAGGAGAAAATAGACCTTACGTTGGATTTTTAAGGCCTGACTATAATGTGGAACTTGGGAAGCTGATCAAAGGATGATAAATCTTCTACGACTGTGAATGTGTTGAGGATAAGGAAAGGTCGATCCTGACAAAGCCAAGTACCCAAGGTGTTTTATGACTAGATGGATTTCATGGAGTCGGAAATAATGACAGCATGCTTCAGCAATATGTATATCCTAGTGCTTATCTGCAAATTGGACGGCCAGATTATCTGCAAACCTAATCATTCCAGCACAGGGCAACACGCAGGATTGCATAATCAAGTACAAACCACTGACTGTGGGAGAGATTACTAGAGGACGTCCTGTTGCTAAAGTTGCTCCCGAACCGAAAGACCTAGACCCTTATGTCACTATAGAAAATATGAATTTGCTCACTTATTATGTTTTCCCTAAATTTTTGATTGATAATGTGATGGTAAATTTTGATTACTCCTTAGTTGCTAATATAGGTTATGATGGATTTATAAACACGGTTAATGATGAGTCATAACTAATGTACCCAGAATAGAAAAAATAGCAGGTCTCTAGTCGAGTCAAGCCAGTGGCAGAAGAAACAATCAAAGTCAACATAGGTACAATCGAAAATGTAAAAGAAATTAAAACAGGGGCTTGCCTAGAAACGATCAAAGTCCACAAGCATGTAGTGACATGCTTTGGAGCACCGCCTACCTACCCTGTGCTAAACCAAACCTGGCAAACAGAAACTTCATAAGTTGAGGCCAAAGTGGTCCCTCAAAGTCAAGGAGGAGGTTATGAAGTTACTAGACATAGGATTCATCAAAGTAATTGAATACCCTACATGGTTAGCCAACGCAGTACTTGTCTCCAAACCAACTGGCCAAGTCAAGATGTGTGTTGACTATCGAGAACTTAAATGAGCTTCGCCCAAAAGATGACTTTCCTTTGCCTATGATATATATGATCATAGACAACACCAGAGAGCACGAGCTGGTCTTATTTGTGGGTTACTTTGCAAGATACAATCAGATAAAGATGACTTTTGAAGATCGGTAAAAAATTACTTTCATCACCCATTGGGGCACCTTTTGTTACACAGTGATGCCTTTTGGATTGAAGAATACTGGGCTACATATCAGCGAGCCGCAACTACCCTTTTTCATGATATGATTCACAAAGAGGTAGAGCTTTAGGTGGATGATATGATCATCAAGTCTAAGAAGCATATAGACCATTATGGAGTCCTGATGAAGTAAATTTGAGAAGTTAAGGCAATACAATGTGAGACTCAACCTGCAAAAGTGTGTGTCTGGAGTTATAGCCGAAAATTACTAAGATTAATGGTTAGAAAATAGGGCATAAAGGTTGACCCAGCTATAATTAAAGCATAGTTGAGATGCCCCCACCCAGAAACGAGAAAGAAATTTAAGGATTCTTGGGTAGGCCAGTACATCAGTCGGTTCATATCCTAATTGACCATGATTTCTGAGCCTTGTATTCAAGTTGTTGAAGAAAGACTCAACTAAAGAGTGGAATCCCTTTTGCCAAGAATCTTTTGACAAGATCAAACAATACCTCAAAAACTCTCCAGCCCTGAGCGCTCTACTACTCGGCAGTCCTTTATTGTGATACCTAACAGTGACCGACACGGCAAGAACTTGACCCAAGGAGCGGTAAATTATTCAGCCTTAAAGAAGACATCTTTGGTTTGGGTAACACATAGGTTAAGGCATTACGTGTTTGCTTACCCTATCAAATTGTTGGCTACGATGGATCCAATAAAGTATCTATTCGAGAAACCAGTCCTGCCTAACCGTATAGCTAAATTGCTTTTGTTACTTTCAGAATTCAACATCACATATGTCACCCAAAAGTCCATTAAAGGAAAAGCCGTAGTCGACTTGTTAGCAGATTGTTTGGCAGAAGATACCAGCAGGCGAAAGGAAATATTCCCGGACTAAGGAATTTGTGTCATTGAATCACAGATGAGGTGACAGTTGCATTTTGATGGAGTAACTAATAGCAAGAATTTAGAGTAGGAACACTATTAATCTCACAAGACAGAGCCCATTTACCCATAGCTTTCAAGTTAACTTTTGACAGTACTAACAACACTGTCGAATATGAAGCTTACATTATCAGTTTAGAGATGGCTTTAAGCCTAGGAGTTGGAGAGATAATAGTATTTGTAGATTTCGCATTAATCATATACCAGATACAAAGGATGTGAAGAATCAAAGATGAATGTCTTCATGCATACCACACCCTTTTAAAGAAAATTTGTAGATCAGTTTGAAGATGTGGATCCATTACCTACCCCGACTTAGCAATAATGAGCCCAGAGCTAGCACAAATTTTGAAGGGCATTTATCAATATTCAAGCAATCAAGTAGAACCTATACTCGGTGGCTAATGGATGAAGAGTATAGTGCTGCAACAATATATGCCCTTTAAATTGTGATGAAGTTTTAGCATTCGTTGAGTAAGTTAATGCCCTTCAAATAATTATTGTAAATGCTTGAAAATATGTAATCAGTAGTTTAACTATATCGATTTGCAGTAAGTTCTATGTGAAATCTCTAATCACTCATCCCGCTGAACTCGAATCACGTCGAAAACATATTCATTGGGATTCTGAAATTTCAAAGATACTTGCAGATATATGATATCTTTCTCTTTGAATAAGATCGCAATTTAGTGATTGGTTCAGAAGACATGTAAGTCTTTAACCAAACTATGTATACTATGTGTTATATATAGATATATATATATATATATATATATATATATATATATATATATATATATATATATATATATATACTTTGATTTATTAGTATGTTGATTTATCCTTAATTTTTACCGTCTTCTATAATAGGTTCAATCGGTCAACACACCAGAAGACTCCTGCTTAAAAGTATTAGCTCAGGGCCCTAGTAAATAAGCATCATGTCATGGAGGCAATATAATCGAGTTTAGGCTTAACGCAACAGTTGATGACCGAACAAAACAAGCGTAAAGTAGTGCAGTCTTGGTCAACATCGACTATTATGATGAGAGTTACGGGCATCGACTTTTATGGAGAGGTAGATGAGATTGTTGAGCTAACATATCTAGTTAGCCAAAACCGATTGGTATTGTTCAAGTGTACGTGGTTTGATATCACATGAAATAGAGGAATCTGTGTTAGCCGCAAAGGATTGTAGATGTCAATGTTAAATCAAGTCTTGCATCAGACGAACTGTTTATGTTTGCTAGTCAAGCTGCACAAGTATTCTATGCGAAAGATGTCACAAATCCTAAATCTCATTGATATATTGTTATCAAGTCCAATAAATTGTCTGTCGGATATGATAGTGAGGTAGACACCTTTCAAGCCAACCAAGCACCTGTCTTGGTACCTGTGGAGGTGAACAGCGTGGAGCATGGAAGACGATCTTCCTCTTCAACCAACACATGATATAGCAGAAGAAGTCAAAGATGATGATGCGGAAGACGTAGAAAGTGTTGAAGATGATAAGGCTGAGTCTATTGATGAAGAGGATGAATTATAAGATGAAGAGGATGACGAGTCCCAAGAAGAAGAGGATGATGAGTTTGAAGATGATTCTCAAAATGAAGATGATGATTGACTTGTAATGTTGTCACATGTATTGTAATAAGTAACTTGAATATTTCACTTAATGTTACGGTATAACAAAGCCATCATCCCAGCGTGAGGTGTGCTTGATTACTACGTAATAATATGTTAACTTACTCGTGCACTCGGTTCATATAGTGTTTTTACAATTAAACATATGTTAACTTACTCTCATACTCGATTCATTTGCTTTTTAGCATATAATCGTGTTGTCATTTTAATGTGTTAATTTCTTTCGACTTATTTTATAAAAGTCAGTTATGGATAGATTACAGGTCATTCGTAGTCATGGTGGACGCTGAGCTGCATCCAGCCCAATGGCTCTCACCTTGTCATTACCCACTGATGATGAGGCATTTAGTATGAGTCCAATAGGCGGGGCCCCAGCCCCAGCCCCAGCCGCAGGCCCAGTCCTCCCACCCGCACACTTGTTCCCTTCTTTTGTGGGTTCGACCTCAGGTATATTTGATAATAGTGTTTAGTTGTACTGTTGGACTCATATTTAAATTATATTTGAACTGTATTAATCTTGGTGTCTTGTAGGATCTCCTCGGCCGTGACCCAACACGGGGGGTGCGCATCAATCTCCAATGTAAACAGAGAGTAGAGTAACTCTCTGTTTACGCGATAATTATTACGGTTCACTTATATAATGCTATTAATGTATTTTTTATCAGGATCCTAGAGTGTCCGGCAAAGACGATTAATCGACGTCCTTATGAAGGGCCGATTCTTTGATGCCGAACTGGAAGGACTGGGATGCTGGGGCGAGGGAGGCATTATGGGAGGAGTGGCTGGTATGGTTTGCTTTTGTCAGTTATTATTTATTTAATTTGTATCTAATATTTAAATTAATCATACTGATTGTGTAATTAGATGCCTTGCAGGAAGGGTTAGACTTTGAGTCGCCTGAGTAGCAAGCGTGGGGGGCGAGGCATTTTTTGCCTATATCGGTAAAAATTACTGACGATGGATGCACGACGCACGGGAGTGGGGAGAAAGATGTTGTCTGAGGGTGCCAAGGTGGAGGAGTCGAAGGGTATCCCCCTTATTGAATTGGATCTCACCATCTATACGCGGGCAGATGGTTGATAAGTGGATCACTGATTTAGCATGGGAGACGAAGAGTAAAAGTGGGAGGGGAGAACAGACATGATCGGGATCCTACACACATGGGGTGGGGGGGGCGGTGCCTCATGATATCGTCCGATATAAGAATGCGGCTGAGCACCCGAACCTAGGGCAGGATAAGGTATGTGTTTTGACATACATTCAGACACACGTGATGAAGAGGGATAAGAACGATGCATATCGGGCGGGGTACTTCATTTCAGATATATCTCGAAAGATCGATGTAAGTTAAAATTAATTTGTTTAAGTTAAGTTTTGGCTATGTATTCAGTGTTTGTTGCCTTAATGTCAATCCTTGTATTACAGGCCTCATATGAACATATCAGGGGATCTGGGCAACACTCCGACAGCCATCACCATCCATGATTACTGATACAAGTGCCAGGGGATTGAAGTGGTGGCTAGATATACCGAGGATCGTCAATAGGCAGAAAGGGCACGCACACTGCCAGCCCAGCACGATTGTACGTGCCGTGATCGGAGCGTCCCCACCCCCTGCTACCCCTCCACAGAAGTAGAGATACCCCCAGAGCGACTATTACATCCCACCGATATCCGTCGCATTGTGGAGTAGGTGTTCCGGATGATTAGTGCATGGGAGAATTAGTAGGGCCCCACTGCTGGACATTCCTAGCCGAATCCGGACCACAGTACTGATGATCAACAGGATTCAGATCCTGATCTCGGCGAGCCCTGATCGAGCCCTTCCCCTCTTCCCTTCTCGTGCTATCTTGTACTTGTGCTCCCCTCCCCTCCCGCTCCCTATTATATCATGTCCAGAATGAACAATTTTTTTTATTGATTTTATGTTTAATTAGTATATATAGTTTTGATTGACGAATTTAATATACTTTGTTTTACGGTTAAATGATTGCAGATGGATCATCAATCATTTAATCCTAGTGTGAATTGAAGAATTGGGATTGAATTTGAGTTACAGGTTTGGGTCCAAAAAAAATAAAAAATTAAACTGTTAGCGGCGGATTTTATTCTGTCGTGTTGCTAAGAGTTAGGTACATTAAATCTTTTAGCAACAGAGTATACCGTTGCTAAAACCTTTAGCGACGGCCACTTTTAGCAATGGAATTCCCGTTGTTAAATATCAGTTAATTTTTTTCTATGGACTTTTAGCGACGGAATGCTAAAGGTATTAGTGATGCCGCTGATGAATTTATCGTCGCTAAAGGTGGTATTTTTGGCGACGGATTTTCAAATTGCATCGTCAAACTTTTAGTGACGAGCTTAATCGCAACGGACTTTTAACGACGGGGTCCGTCGCTAAAATTTTTTATGACGAGATGTGGACTTTTAACGACTGAATATTCCGTCGATAAAATTCCTTTTTTTTGTAGTGCAAAAAAATCATTTTTTTTTTACTTTTGCCAACTAACTTTTAACATCCAAAATATGTTTAAAGACTTCCCTTCTTCTCCCGTTGCGCGTCTCTAAAAGTAATTCAAACAAATCAAAGCATATGGCAATGACTTTTAGAGATGCTCTTTCTATCACTGAGAGTATTTAGCAACGGATCTTTAGCTAAAGGTCTTTAATGACAGAATTGTTAGCAACGGAAAATATGTTGCTAAAGGTTTTTAGTGAACAAACCTTTAGCAACATATTTTTGTCACTTAAAGTCTTTTTAATTTTTTTCAAGGAGCTACAAAATTTAAAAAAATCATCAAAAATATCTTTACCGGTGGTGAATTATGTCAGTTAAACTGTTATATTTGTTGACGAATCACAAAAATCTGTTGATAATCTTTAAGCAACGGGGTTATTACTAACGGACTTTTATCAGCGGATATTCTCTCTGTAAATGTCTTTAGCAACAATTGTCAATCAGGGTGCTAAAGACCAATTTTGTTGTGGTGATCAGGGGCGGAGCCAGGATTTCACCCTAAGGAGTGTTAAAAATATATCCAAATCAGTAAAAAAAAAATTATAAGTAAAATAGTACAAAATTTTCAATCAAATAATCAATACTCAAATGAAAAAAAATTGTTCAAAATGCACATATCCGATATTTCAATCCAATTGGGTCTCATCCTCTATCAACAATCTCAATTCTTAATACCACAATACACAATTAACAACCTAAAATCTTCAATTAATAACCTAAAATTATCAATTACTAATCTCAATTCTCAAATGCACAATTAATAACCTAAAATTATCAATTGATTACTCAAATGAAAAAAAAATTGTTCGAAATACACACTGACCTTAGATTCATAACAACGTCCTTGTCGCCGTCTCGCCGGTGGTGGGTTCTTAGCCGTCAATGGAGCGAAGACTGAAGATCGTTCATCGCCGGTTGAGGTGAGGCCGTCAGTGAGTCGTCCATTCATCCCTGTCGGCTCGTAGATCTAGGCTAGATCTGTAGACAGCCCAGATCAAGATCTGTAGAAGATCGTTCGTGGGCTCGTGTCGTGGCCGCCGTCGCCCATCTGTGATTTGCCAGAGTGAGATGCCCGTGGCCGTGAGACAGTGAGAACTAAGAGGTCGTGAAACTGAGAGGAGGAGAGAGAGAGACGAGATGCCGCCGTCTGCGATTTTTCGGAGTGAGGCGCTCGTGGCCCGTGAGACGGTGAGAACTAAGAAGTCGTGAAACTGAGAGGAGAAGAGAAGAGAATGAGTTTGCGACTGAAATTTCCAAAATTTGAGAGGGCACATTAGCCCCCCCCCCCCCCCCCGCGCGGTACAAGCGTAGCTCCGCCCCTGGTGGTGATAGTGTATCATTTTTGTGTCTTGAAAAGTTGATGATTAATTGAAATAGTAATTCATGATGAGGATTAGAATACCCAATGATATTTTGTCAGCACAAACATGAAAAACTCTCGACCTAACATTTACATGCATAAATTTAAAAGGAAAACCAAAAGAATTTAGCGGCAAGAAGAAAACCATACAATTACTAACGTGTGAGAGCTAAGAGACTTAAGTCTCTGTTTGACAAAAAAAAAAAATTTGTTTTCAATTTCTAAAAAAAATAAATTAAAGAGCAGTTTAATTTTTTTATATAAAAATAAGTGTGTTTGATAACCCAATTTTTTTTTAAAAAAAATTTTGGGTGTTTGATAACCCAGTTTTTTTTTGTGGTTTGCTGTGGCGGTGGTGGGGCGTGACGGTAGCCGATGGTGGGGGTGGCGGCTGGCGGCTGGCGGTTGTCATCGACAATCGAGGACGGTGGTGGTTGTGATCTCAAAAAAAAAAAAACCAACACTGAAAAAAAAAACTCATTTTTGAAGTTTTTGAAAACAACCTTGATTTAAAAACTAATTTTAAACTAAAGGGGGGAATATGGTTACCGAACGCTCTTATTTTTTCTGTTTCAAAACTGGAAAAAAAATTTAACTCTGTCAAACTAGGCCTAAGTTTTGAAAGGCTGCATATTGGATCACCAAGGAATTTAAAATAGTAGAATCTTCATGGGTGACTTGAAACTGCCACGAAGTAGCTACCAAACCAATATCTCTAACGAAGCTTCAATTATGCACAAATTTGCTAAAAAAAAAGGAATAATACAGTTCAGTTCAATTTTTGATATGTTATTTAAGCTAGGTGTGTTTAGATTTGATACTAATGTTATGCGTTATAGCTAAAATGTTAATATCTATTTTGTCTCGATAAGAGTAACCTATAAGAGTAAACCAAACATGCCCGAACTGTTTCTGAGTGAGGGGCTTAGAGGCCGGGTTGCTGCCTTTCGTGTTATTGTTATGCTTTCATTTTTTTTTTTTAGTTAATGCTGTATGGATTATCCTTGTTGTTCTTTTGACAAAAAGGGAAGTAGAAATAAGCTTTCAAACTATTTCTTTTATGTGGGTCGAAGATGACCCTTTTGTCTTCAAGGGTAAACCAAGCTGTTAATAAATTGGGTCAGTGGACCCATTATCCGCCCACTAACAGATAATGTGTATTTGTTAGTTTGGATAAATGCAGTTATTTAGAGAATATTTATCTCTTAAGTGTTTGAGATAAATACAATCTTTATCTCCTAAGAGTTGGAGGTAAAGCCAATCTCTAATTGTATCTCTATATAAAGGCTAGAGATATCCAATAAATAAGTAAGTCAATAGTAATAACCCTCTCTCTATAGCACTCTCTCTAGAGCAATCACCAAGCTCTAGGATTTGGTTCGTGGACGAAGAACTCGACTCTAGTAGCCGTTTTCGTACCTGCGAAAAAGATCAAGCGTGTTGGAGGCTCGTAACAACAAGGATCCTACGTCGGAATTTTCAGAGACTTCGTACGGTATGTTTTCGAACCCATTACGTGTTACGTGGTAGCACAATATATGTTGTAATCGTTTCAACATTGGTATCAGAGCTGATTACTTGTTGATTCGCCTTTAACATGCTAGATTAATTGATGTGCATGTTGCGATTTTTTCCGGATACATGTCCGAGACCCATTACAAAAATTCAAAATTTATTGAGCATGTTTTCTGAAAAATAATTATATATTTTTGTTCTCCTATGGTTGAGGATGAACTCCATAAAATTTCGTGATTTTTGGATGCATGGTTTATGAGAAATCACGATTTTATTTTTCAAGAAAACTGTGGTTTTTTCGAGTTTTGGGACTCAAATTCGGAGCATGATATTCTGTTTTTATCATGATCGATTGATACATAATTAATCTATGTCGTATAGGCTTTCCAACGATATATCGTACGCATTATTTGGCTTAAAAATGAGAAAGATATGGCCTTAAAAAGTTGGCATCGCGACATGGCGGCGCTGGAAAAAATTAGGGTTTAATGAAGAAGATGAACAGTGATCCACGCGCTTCACGCGCTAAAGCCGAGCCAAAGCCACGCCCACGCACTAACAACGCGTGCCACGCGTGAAGGCAGCAACGAACGACACGCGCGCACCAAGCCGCGCCGCCACGCGCCAGCCGTGGCGGATGCCACGCGCAACACGCGCCGCACGCGCCCAGGCCAAGTTGATTCCACGCGCGCCCACGCGCGCGCGTGTAACTCACGCGCCTGTTCAAAAAAAACTCCAAACGCTGACCCACACGCACGGTGGCGCGTGGAGGCGCGTGCGGACTGTTTTTTGGCCGGTGTTTTTCACCGCCGGCGAGTGGAGCCTTGTCGTGCCTTCTGAAAATTTTCAATGGTGTTGAATTACCTTTATACCCTCTGTGTGTGTTCTGTTTAATTTTTAAACGACTTTTTCTATGGAAATTTAACTTTAAAATTTTGTTTTATACACACAGAATTTTTTATTTAATTTCAGAGGGTATATTAGGGTTAAATTTACTGTTTGTCATCTTTTTAAGAATTTATCTCTCGTTTTTGGTCATTTGTGAGTATTTTTGTGGTACTTTTGTGGTTCCCAAAAATACGAATAATGCGTAAATATTAATTTTTGCACTTTGTGAGTAGCAATAAATATTTTTGGAGAGTTATATGACATAGATAAATTATGTCTAATTTGTTACATGCTTGCCTTGATTTGTGTTATGGTTTAAATATACTTTTGAGGTATATTTGTTGGGTTTTTGGTAAGCCCACACTTTAAACCATTTTTATTTTCAAGGCCTTAATGCCCGTTTTCCTTGGAAGGAGAATGTGGCCTATTCATCCATTTTATTACCCTTTAACTTGTTATTTGAGCATGCTAGTTTTAGGTTAAATGGATGGATATTAGATTGGCATTCTAAAGAAACTTATGTTTAATGTGTTTACTCTTGTTTTAAGAAAATTCTTTTGAAAATAATGTGATGTGCGGCATCTCCATTTGTTTTATTGGAGTAGTTTGTAGTAGGATTCTCAAAGATGTTGTATTCTACTATTTCCCTGTATATTTTCAGAAAGCCTTGTACGGGGATGTAATTTCGCACGCACATTATTCAAGACAGAATTTTCTTAGCATAAGTTATTAGAATGCCAATGGGCTCAATGGAGTCCTTGCACACTTTATTGCATGGTGCAATTTTATATTGTTCTAAATTATCATGTGGATGATTTATTATATTGTGGCTTATATGATGATGAAATTTATTGCGAAAAATTACTTGAAAAATATTTTTCCCAACTCACATACATGGGAGATGATTACGAGCTTAGCAGATTTTCGATTTCATGATGTGAGGAAGGATTATGTTTTTCATTTGAATTTTTTGAAATAAATAGAAGGATGTATAATTAATGTCTTTTCCTTGCGCAATCTAATGTAGTGAATATAATGGCCACCAAGAATGTCATAGCTGATCTCGTTAAGGGTGAGAAACTTAACGGAGATAATTATGACGTTTGGCACAAAAAGATGAAATTCATGCTGAACGAACAAGAGCTCGAGGAGCACTTGACCAAGGAGATGGTCGCGCCAACTGAGGCGCAACCCCTAAGAGACCACACTGCCTACCAGAAATGGAATCAGAAAGATCGTAGTGCGCGCTACACCTTGTTGAGCAGCTTGCAAAATGATCTAATTGGGCAGTATGATGAACTTCCAACTTGCAAAGCTTTATGGGATCAGCTCAAGTTCTCTTTTGGTGGAACCTCAACTACGCGGCTTCGTAGCCTTGTGATTAAGTTTGAGGAGTACACAAAAGACCCTAAACATACCATGAGTGAACATCTAAGGATGATGTCCAATATGATTGGTAAGCTAAGGGATGCTGGCCATGCGCTCACAGATGAGCAGCAAGTCAGAGCTGTCATAAGGTCCCTTCCTGCCTCGTGGGCCAATATGAAACAGATATTGACCCACAGTGAAAACATCAAGAACTTTTCTGATGTTTCACAGCATGTCATCCTTGAGGACGAGACTCGAGATACTGACAAGACCCTTGCTTATGTCGCCCAAGGGGGATCGCGCAATGCAAATGGCAAGCGCGGAAGACAAAGTAAGAAAGGTAAGAAAGGCGAGGCTAGCACTTCTGCGCCAAAGGAAGGAAAAATGAAGAAACGCAAGAGAGGAAAACGTGGTGGGAAAAAGGATCTGTCTAAAGTTAAATGCTTCAACTGTCAACAGAAAGGACACTTCGCTCGTGATTGCACTGAGCCGAAGAAGGTACTTTCAGAATCTCTCTCTCAGTTATATGTTTCCTCACATGTGATGGTTGCTCATTCCCAACCTGTGTGGTTTGTGGATACAGGTGCAACAAAACATGTAGCACGTGATCGAGAGGGGTTCGTAGATTATCACCGGATTCCAGCGGGAAGCAAACATATCTTCATGGGAAACAATAGCTCCGAAGAGGTGCTAGGGGTTGGTTCTTACCAGCTCAAGTTGCGCACTGGGCGCACATTGATTCTAGAGGATGTGCGATATGCACCCACAGTTCGGCTTAATCTACTTTCAGTTACTGCTTTATTAGACAGTGGTTTTTCCTTTATTTTTAGGGGTAATAAGTTGGACATTTTTTTGGATGATGTTTTGTTCGGACATGGTTTTCGCATGGATAGTCTTTTTCAATTGGATTTAATTGATTCTCAGTCTTCTTATTCTTATGTGGTGAATGATAATATTGTGAATGATTCTACCACCTGGCATGCAAGACTGGGCCACATAGGCCAAGATAGAATGACTCGTTTGGCTAGAGAAGGCCTTTTAGGCCCACTCGCAAAAGTCAATCTACAAACTTGTGAGGCTTGTTTGGCCGGTAAAGCATGCAGGAAGCCTTTTGGAAAGGCTGTGAGAGCAACTCAACCACTTGAGCTAGTTCACTCTGATATATGCGGACCTATGAGTGTAAAGGCACGCCATGGCGCCTCTTATTTCCTTACACTGATAGACGATTATACGCGATATGGTTATGTGTATCTGATATCTCACCGCTACGAAGCTTTGGACTGTTTCAAACGCTTTGTAGCTGAGGTTGAGAATCAGAAGAGAAGAATTTAAAAACTCTTCGCACTGACCGAGGACGCGAATATTTGTCAGATCACTTCAAGAAGTTTTGTGAGGAAAAGGGGATACGCAGGCAACTTACTATTCCTAATACTCCACAACAAAATGGTGTTGCGGAAAGAAGGAATAGAACATTGTTAGACATGGTTAGGTCTATGATGGCGCAAGCAAACCTTCCAATATCTTTTTGGGGGGATGCCCTTTTGACTGCAGCCTATATACTTAATCGTGTGCCTTCACAGTCAGTCAAATCCACCCCTTATGAGCTTTGGAATGGCCAAAAGCCAAATTTGGATAACTTGCGCCCATGGGGCTCAGCAGGTTATGTTCACAGTACTTCTCATAAGTATGGGAAACTAGGGCCTAGAGCAAAGAAGAGTATCTTTCTAAGGTATTCTGAAAACTCTAAAGGCTATGTAATGTATGGTGAACATCCAAATGGTGGAAGGACTGAAATAGAGTCTCGTGATGTCGATTTCATAGAGAGTGATTTTCCTAGCATTGGAGATGCGAGTAAGAATCTTGACCTCTATGAGTTAGAGGAGGTTGAACCCACTTTACCATCTTCAAGCGAAGGTGGGGAATTAGTTCCTCATCCGGTTGTCGCTGAAGATAGTGTAAGTGACCTTCAACCTAGTGGGAGTATCCCAGACAGTGGGAGCACACCACAAGGACCATCAGGTCAACAAGATTCTCAACTGCGTAGAGGTGCACGAGGAAGAGTTCCACGTCGTCGTTTTGAGATTGACGGTGAAATTCTTATGTGCACTCCAAATGATGAAGACGAGCCTACTTCTGTGGAAGAAGCCTTATCTTCATCTGCTAGAAATGAGTGGATGGCTGCAATGAAGGATGAGTTAAGCTCAATGGAAAAGAATCGAGTCTGGGAGTTGATTGACCTTCCGCCAGGGCGCAAGACTATTGGAAACAAGTGGGTTTTTAAAGTCAAGCGCAAGGTAGATGGGTTAATCGACAAGTATAAGGCACGTCTTGTGGCGAAAGGCTATACCCAACTGCGGGGTGTGGACTATGAAGATACTTTCTCCCCAGTGGTGAGATTTGCTTCAATTCGCCTGATCCTAGCTATTGTCGCCCAGCAGGATTTAGAACTTTTTCATATGGATGTTAAGACTGCGTTTCTCAATGGAGAACTAGACGAAGAGATTTATATGGCTCAACCCGAGGGTTTTGAAGTCAAAGGACATGAGCGCAAAGTTTGCCGTCTCAAACGTTCTATATATGGTCTCAAACAATCGTCTAGGCAGTGGTACTTTAGGTTTCATCATGCCATTACCTCTATAGGTTTTGAAATGATTGAACAAGACCATTGCGTTTACGTAAAACGATCCAAGAAAAATATTCTAATCCTTTCTTTGTATGTGGATGACATTCTTTTAGCTGGGAATGACATGAGTTCCATTGTCGCCACTAAGCAGTGGCTGTCCTCAACTTTTGAGATGAAGGACATGGGAGAAGCTAATTATGTGCTCGGGGTTAAAATCATACGTGATCGTTCAAAGAGACTTCTCGGTTTGTCTCAAGAGACATACATCAAGAAAGTCATTGAACGATTTCGTATGCATAACTCAAAACCCATAGACACTCCAATGGACAAGGCGTGTACTTTGACCACAGACCAATGCCCAAAGAATGATGAGGAAAAGAATCGGATGTCCAAAGTGCCTTACGCGGCTGCAGTAGGAAGTCTGATGTACGCTATGCTGTGTACGCGTCCAGACATCTGCTATGCCGTTGGAATGGTGAGTCGTTATCAGAGTAATCCTGGACCCGCTCATTGGAATGCGGTGAAGAGGATCCTTCGATACTTGCGTGGAACCGCTGATCTCGTCCTGTGTTATCATGGTGGAGACTTGAGACTGAGAGGATACAGCGATGCTGATTGGGGCGCTGATAGAGATGAGCGCAGATCCACTTCAGGTTATGCATTTCTAGGAGGTGGAGCTATCTCTTGGTACAGCAAGAAACAGTCTTGCATCGCCCTATCCACGATGGAGTCGGAGTATGTTGCTTGTTCAGCAGCAGTCCAGGAAGCTGTTTGGTTGAGGTCATTCTTACAGTCTCTAGGGGTTACAGCTCATGCAGATGAGGCTGTCACTGTTCACTGTGACAATACAGCTGCCCTAGATTTTGTAAAGGACCCCAAATATCATGGGAAGGCCAAACACATAGGCCTTCGTTATCACTTCATTAGAACTTTAGTTGCGCAAGGAGAGGTGTCCATGAAACATATACCTACTGGCAGAATGGTGGCTGATCCTTTGACCAAGCCTATTGCTAGAGATGTTTTCCTTTCTCACATTAGGAGTATGGGACTACGTAGGTTTTGATATGTTTATGGCATCTTATGTACTTGACATTATTTATTACATTAAATTTTCGTTCCTTGATTTGAGTTTATTTTGGAATGAATGGATAATCTTTGTGATTACATATACATCCTTATTGAGAGTGTCACCAGGCTCGAATTGACCCACTCACACGGGTAATTCACCTTGGCGCTAAGATAGCGAGCAAGATGAGACATAATTGTCTTAAGCGCCAAGTGGGCGAATAAGATGATACAGCTTATAAAGCAAACATGTCGCCTTAGTTGGAGCTAAGATGAGACCTAAAAATGTAGGTCGATCATAGAGTATCTCCACAACTCTATGTAGCCTGTTTACAGCCGAATGTGAGATTTCAGGCAGGCACTATGAGAGTGACTGGGCTGAAAAACTCAGGTTAGGCGCTTGTACAGCGACTAGACTTAGATTCGTATGGCGTATATTATACATTTATGTGACACGCCCTTGCGGGTTACGCCATAGCATGCAAATCATACTGCATGTGCTAAATGCAGACCGACAGTGGGAGTGACGAATGAATCCCTGCTTCGTCACTGTGTGAGCCACTTGGATCGAAATTTTTTGATCCTATATGGTACCCTTTTCACCTTAGACTATGTCATGAAGAGGATACTCAATGTCGCTACTTTAGCATGTACCCTTGGATCATGGATGATGCGGTCTCGCGGGGCATGTCTAGGAAAGCGGTTGGGTCTAATTGGAATGACATGAGGGCTTTGGGAAGAAAGTTCAATATTACATCATGTTGTGTGATTCATAGCCCGGGCGACTTTGTCGATTTTCGTTTCGATATGAGTCATGAATACATAACATATGAGAGGTTTAACACTGCTCACTATGAGGGATTTGAGAGTGTTTAATCTGGTGTAGTTGAACTATCTGGGGTACATACGAGATTTTTTGAGAGTGATGTATTGTGTTAGTTTGGTGATAACTTAATACAATACTCCTCAACTGGACATCCTTTCTCGTAGGTCGCACGTTCCATTTCCTGTATGAGGAGATGAGTGGACGAGAGATAAAGAGGGACTGTACGATTTATTTGCCCTGTCTGTGGGCGAGTGGGAGCTGTTAATAAATTGGGTCAGTGGACCCATTATCCGCCCACTAACAGATAATGTGTATTTGTTAGTTTGGATAAATACAGTTATTTAGAGAATATTTATCTCTTAAGTGTTTGAGATAAATACAATCTTTATCTCCTAAGAGTTGGAGGTAAAGCCAGTCTCTAATTGTATCTCTATATAAAGGCTAGAGATATCCCAATAAATAAGTAAGTCAATAGTAATAACCCTCTCTCTATAGCACTCTCTCTAGAGCAATCACCAAGCTCTAGGATTTGGTTCGTGGACGAAGAACTCGACTCTAGTAGCCGTTTTCGTACCTGCGAAAAAGATCAAGCGTGTTGGAGGCTCGTAACAACAAGGATCCTACGTCGGAATTTTCGGAGACTTCGTACGGTATGTTTTCGAACCCATTACGTGTTACGTGGTAGCACAATATATGTTGTAATCGTTTCAACACAAGCCAAAGCGACGTGATCAATGGCCTAACAAACTAGTACGTACCTAAATGAAGGTTTGGTTTATAAAGATTCGTTCAGTTCCATCTATTTCCTCATAGCATCTAGCTATAAACTTGGACGCCAACCGTCTTGATTGGATTCCTCATGTTTATATATTTGAATGGATCATAGAGATGATCCCATTCTCTGATAAGGCTCCATTTAGGGATCAAACGGACTTGACAGAACAATCAGATTATAGCTCATTAAACTAACTTTATTTGAAACTTGAGAGTCATTGATTGTATAAGACCAAACCATTGACTATATAACCTTAGACACAACAGCCCTGTTTACACCCCTAAATTACTTCTGAAACTTTCTATACTATCGGTTTCTGCGCTTTGATTCGTTTACAATGTGCAATTACACAAATACTGTCAACATGGAGCGCAGTAGAATTGCCCAAAACGCGAAACTATCATGAATTTTTCATCCTCGTATGTCCTCAGATGTGAACAGATCACTAGATTAGAACGTGCAAGTGTTATAATGATAAACCACATTGTCCCCTCAGTTAAATAAGGTAGAGAAAAGGACGAAAACATGTACATCTATTGCGCTTTGGCAGAGAAAAAGACCACTAAGCTTAAAGTTATCGCATATATGTAAAAGGTTCCAGTTACATATGCCACAAAACGAAGCCTA